>JALLPD010000048.1:0-24488 GCA_036940065.1 Cyclotella cf. meneghiniana
TTCAATCAAGGATGTACCTGATAATAGGAAAAGGACTATTAAGTGATTTGTATTATACATCACCTTCATGGATACATGTTGTCCCAATAAAAACAGACAATGTTGCGACCAAGTCAATGATCGCAAGTCAGAGGTGCAAGTAAAAATGTCAAATTCATTCTCACTTAATCATTTTGGGGGGATGGAGAAACACATTTTGTTGGTATTTCAGTAGATCTGAACATGAAAATCACATTTTTATGATGGAATGGATTCACCGCAAATGGTTATATTTCATCATAATGAATTACTCACATCAATTACAAAATTTGGAGGTTCACTTTAATTGTGGTATGCAAAGGATGCAGACCAGAGATTCTCTGATGCCAAGCCTCCAAGACAAAAATTCCCCCATCAGTCAATGTGACAAGGTAACCCATTAGTTTGAACAATTCAGGTTCTTCTTGCTACCTTAACACCCTGATTCAAATGACATTTTCATTTTCTCTAATACCAAAAAGTATTATGAATTACGTGATAGAGTCTGGGACAGAATTGGCAAGGGCAATGAATAAAACACTGACCTATATTAATTAAGACAAGATAATTGAGTTGTCATCTTTACAACTTGCAAAAAGACCTCTTGCAGTTGAAAATTCTCTTTAAACAAATGCAATTAAGTGACTCATCATCTAAAACCTGGACACACACCCTCTTATTGATGCACTTGAATTTTCACCAGACATGAAATAATGTGTTCATGAGGTGTGGAGAGCATTTTTTGAATTCTATTTTGAATCACTTAGTTTATGGACATAATACATGTTTAAGACAGCTCAGATCACCCATGATCCTGGAAAAGATGGTTCTGAGCTAAGAAGTAGTTTGGAAGAGACCTTCAAACATGCTTCATGTTTGGCTTTCATATTCCAAAAGAGAAAGTGAATCTTTTGGGCTTATTGCAATTTGAATCATTGTCATACACATTCATGAACTTAAAATCAAATTTATTGTTTCACATTGATGAAATTGTCCAAGATTCATTTTCACTAATGAGATTGTGCAGCAATCCTTTTCTGATTTGACTGAATCCTTACCTGATTGTGTAGTTTGTGATGATCCCAAGGAAAGTGTGGTAGCATCAAAAGGGGAAAGACTTCAACTCAAATCATTGCCACCCACTGTTGATGTACTTGAAGAAGCACTACAAATTTAATATGAAAATGAACACCAACAGAAAGATTTGCACATTTTTTGAATTCTCTCTTGTAAGATAAAATTGTATGTATTTTCATTTCTGGTCATCTTGTTTGCTCTAATGTCTCTTTTTAATGTAATCCCTTGACATCGACAAAATAGTTCCAAAAGAACATCCCTAGTCTTTTCATCCTGTGTCTGTAGATTCAGTCTATGACCTCATATTCATTGTATTGCATGATGGGGAAATTCAACTAAAGTCATTACTACAGATATTTTTGAAACCTCCTCACTCTCAAGTGGTGGAAACTTGATGATGAGAATGTTGATGAAGTTTGTGAAGATGTTGTTCTCAATGATACCTTTGGTGGTGATTCCTGTGCATTTATGTTCCAGTACATCCTTCAAAATTTAGATTCTTATAGAGTTTGCCTAGAAACCGACAGTCTACTCACTCAACCAATACAATCACCAATCTGGAATATCAAATGTTTCCTCAGATCCCCTCATCACAGAAACAACAGAATCACAAACAAAAGTAATCACACTTTGCCCCCGGTAGAGGATGTCAAACCAATGTCCCCATGACAACACTGAAGGATGGTTGGGTCCAAAATCAAAAGTTAATGCAGGCATCAACCCCATTGTTGAAGATAGAGAGGTAAGTGACAAAAGCAAAGCAACCTATGAGTCTAACACCAACCACAACATTGGAGATGCCAAAGGGAATGGTGATAATGTCAAATCCACAGGGAAATTGAGTCCAGCATCCTCAGAGGGTGATGGTAACAAAAGTGAAGCATTCCATGAGTTCCACATGTACCACAATATTGGAGATGTCAAAAGGAATGGTGACAATGTCAAAGCCACAGGAACATTGAGTCCAGTATCCTCAGATAGGGTGATGGTGACAATAACAAATCATCCTATAAGTTCAACACGAAACCCAAGATTCAAGATGTCAAAGGGAATGTTGATAATGCCAAATCACCAGGGAGGTAGAGTCCATCATCCTTAGAGGGTGATAATACTATTGCTCTCATATCTAAATATACCAGAAACATCACCTCAATAATTGATCATTTGTCAGGCTAAGATATGAAAGTGAACTGCAGAAATCACTCCTGCTTTCAACGTTAGGTGAAGATCAGATTGATGAAAGATGTGATCCAGAAAAAGCAAATCTGAGCTCTCTTTAGCTAGTGCTTTGTAATTGCTACTTACCTAGTCTTTCTTTGAGCCTGCCCCTAAGCTATCCTCTATCTATATCCCTAGAGCAGCTTGATTTCAAACTCATTGCTCCGCCCACAAATTTCCCAATGTTTGGAGTCCCATGGGGCCCTTTAAAGGGTATAATAAGTGGTATGGTGAATTGTAGTGAGGAATAAAGTAGAAATGTTGAGTGTCAAGTACTGTTCATAATTCAAACATCAATAATGTTGAGTTTAAAACAAAGTTGCACTAGAAATGAAACAGTAACCAATCTTAGAAAAAACGCAATTTAATGATTTGTTATGAAATTGACACTCCTATACATGTGATCGAATTGTTGTAATTCAGGTAGGTGACCGCAATTACGAATTGAAATGTTTTCATCATGCATTTTATGTAAAGATCAAAATGGAAAAAAATCTCCCAGATGGATGAACAGAATTACAACACATAAAAAATAGTTAAACATAATTTTATAACATTGACCCAGTTTATTGTCATGAAGTAAGTTTTTCAATGTAAGTTGATGGTTTTGCAGTAATGTGGTCTTGGCTCACTCTGCTCGCTTCGTGAATTGTATGAATTCTTCCATTGGCTTGAATGACTGTTTCATGTCAATCAATTGAAATAAGAACACTCCTTTAGAATCCAAACTCAGGACAAGACAAAATATTCCCAATTCCTAAAGCAGATAATATTTTTGAGTGTAGGCCAAGATAAGACATTGATGATGTCTTTTGACAGCCACGGTTAGTTTGTGCCTCATTGATGAGATATTAATGTTGACAGGGAACAATGTCATCTGGCATTATAGTGTTTCCTTGATATCAAATGAGCTGTTTGGTTTCACAGTAACAGTTACTTTGTGTTGTTCTGGTGGGATCCTGAACAATCACTCTTTACATTTGTAGCTTGAGTGTTTGAAGTGTTGTGATTTTTTTATTGTTTGAGTTTTTTGTTTGTTTCCTATTCATATCAATTGATGAAGTAAATGAGTAATTCTAGTGATTATTCCTCAGAGGCATCAGCAAGTTGGTTCCTGAGCCGCTATCAACATCTTTTGCATTCACAGTCCAGACCTTTCATCCATAGGAGTCTTGTCATGCATGTGATGCTGCAGCTTGTTTGATTTTAATATATTCAAAAGTGCAAACAGTTCCATTTCTGATGGGTGTCTTCTCTTCATTTCTTTATTGGGCATGATGCATATTAGGTGAATTCCAGTGTATAAACACAGGATAGCATCTGCATGTTTGTGTGAGCTGTATTGTAAGTAATTATCTCCACATGTAATAAAATATGATGGTGGAGAGTATTTGTTACTTTCAGAGATGATGACTTGTTCTTAGTGGTTGTTTGGAAGTCTTCCTCGATTACAATAGGATGGTCATGAGGTAAGTCATTGCTTTCATCAGATAGAATGAGTGTTCAGAACATGTAGTTTAAAAACTCTTGCTGATATAGAATAATGCCCTTTGTTTGTTGGACATGCATAACTCCAGTCTACACAGGAATGGATATTTTTGATAAGTCGACATCCATCCTTGGTATAACTCATTTATTCATGTTGTTTTGAACCTTGTGTCTCAGTTCGCCATACTAGAGGCTTTTCAACAGATTTCCAAACTCCAGATGATTCTTGAATCAATGTTCATTATCTAGTATGATGATTCCACTAAATATTCTCAAAGAACTGTTGTGAATTCCTTGAGTGCAATAATTCTTGATTGATTCCTCTGATGAGTTGTGGGAAATCTCCACAAAAGATAATGCTGTATCCCCCAAATAATTTGTCGCAATCTTGATAATGGCACAACCTCACATCCAATTTCATGAGTTCTTTTCAGTCATGAAGGAGATTTCATTGATCGCAAGTCAACAAACTCTATACTCCATTCCAGTTGTTGATTTTTAGTTATGGTTGTCTTACTCATACTAGATGCTTCACTATAGTTTGTCCTCCAAATGTGGATGCAGCTGATTCTGAGTACAGTATAAAAGAAAGATGTGTTTGTTCACGTTATGTTGCATGAAGAACAAACCTGAAAACAGCATTGTTGTTCAGCCTTAATAGCAGTGGTCTTGCCATCTCCAGCTGGTCCTGTGAGGAATAGAAGCATTTTATCCACTCAACCATGTGCAAAGAGTTCTTCCTTGAGGTTATCATCATTTTGATGTTATCATCCAAGGATACAGTGACATCAACATGTCTGTAAACAGACAAGGTATTATCATGTGCTTTGTTTAACAGCCCCAACAAAATGATCAATGCACCATTTCATATGTAATGTACTGTTTTTCATCAAGCCTCTTTCCTTTGCATTGTGCAAGTCTCTCCACAATACTAGTAATTGTTGGGTTGGCTTGAGAATCTGCCTTGCTTTCTTCATTTCTATGTGATCATCACAGGAGAAAGTAGGATAAGAAGAGGAACCGGCTAAAGAACCATGAATTAATGCAAACCAAGTTTAAAAACTAGTGACAAGGATGGTATATGAATTTAGATCCATTGAATCAGGATTGAAACTGTTCAAGCAACAGTCATCCAAGTTTTTGATTACTGAATTCTCCAGTCCATCTGTGGTCAAATAAATTCATTGTTGTTGAATTTACATCTTGTGATGATTTCTTCTTGATTTAAAGGAAGCAACAAAATTTTAACAACATCCTCATTGCCTACTTGATTGTCTTCTTTGAAGACGTCTTCATCGAACCTAAACAAAGTGACATAAAGAAATTAACAAAATTGAGTTTTATGTCAAAAAATCAATAACTTCTTATCATCCCGGCCATTGCTTCAGATTATGACATCAAATATCTGATTAAGTTCATTGTTATTCTGATCACTGACATTGATTATGAGAGTTAGATACTTGAGTTCAATCAATCTTACCCAGGAATGTCAGAAATGTGAGTCATCTAACCATGTACCTCATTCCTTGGATTTATTGGAATCAATTTTATTAATGGTATGCTTTGTGATGTAATCCAGTCTCTTGGGACTATCGTGTTAAAGGAGTCTTTGATTCTCAATGTTCTGCTGTATTTCAATCACTTTCTTCCACATAGTAGTATTTTTATTCTTGATGAATAACTGAAGTTCACTGAAAAGAGTTTTTTGTAACTTCTGTTGATTGGAATGTCAACCAGCATCTTAATTGGATAATACCACATCAATGCAATTTTGGCATAGTCTTCTCTGAGGTAGTGGTATTCTTGTCACATTTCTTGTCATGAATTCATAGTTTACTTATGCCAGAAAGCCTTGCACCATCATAATACATCATTGGGACTATCCCATTCTTCAAAGGTGAAATTTTAGTAAAATGTTTCCCATGATGTGAAGTCATGAACTCAAGATTGTGGGTATTTGGAGTTCAATCATCTCTGTCACCTGAAGAAATTCTGAGGTCATCTTGATTGCAATCATCATGAGAATCGTCAGTACTTGTCTGGTGTGGAGATATTTTGAAGCTCTCTTTGATTGTATTTTTGTATTTTAGAACTTTCTTGTAATCATAGCCATTTTGTAAGAACTTAGACCCTGAAGTGACACAGGGCAATGAAAAAATCCTTGTTGCTTGAATCAAGAGAATGGTATGTTTCTCCACATACTTTCGTTGTTCTGACTTGCACATAAACAGTGTGACCGTCTAAAGTGCCCACAAGTTGAGTGACAAGGAGACACCCAAAATCATGAGAAAAGGAGAATCTGGTTCCATTTTGAGATGCCAATGTGGGATTGATGATGTGTCACGAAGTCCCTGCTCTGAGACCCAACAGCAAGATGCACAAACATTTTGTAAATTCATTGTTTGTATCATGAGTACTTCTTTTCCCAAGCGAATTGTCCTGTTTGATTTTTAACAATGGTTGCATAACAGCATGGAGTATTGGCTGCACCCTTTCATTGTCTTCTTTTGAGTTCACTAAGATCCGTATAAAATTGAGCAGTAAACTTGGAAGATACCTCCAATCTTCACATTAATATTACAGTGAAAACCATCCAAGCATGCCATATTTTTGGTATTGATGTACTCACAACCCATTTCACACTCAGGGATCAGTAACCAGAGGGATAGCCAAACAATTTCTGGGTCACTCAAGCAATGCCATGGAATCAAGATTTCAGGATCGAAGTCTTCAGGATCTATTCTTGTAGATGCATTGAAATGAAATGGAAACAGGAATCGGCATTCACATCCTTTTTTAATGCAAGATGGAACATGCATTATTGAATCATGTTCAAACCTGTGGGGAACCATTATACTGTGGACATTCTTGTCACCCCAAAATGTCTCGGCAATGAATGTACAAAGTTTGTTATTTTTTATCAAAAAGTGATAAGAATATGAATATGCCACAACATCAAGCTGTTTATTTGAAACTGTCTTCAAGTACATAGTCATAAGAGACTGTGATGTAAGATCAAACATGAATTACTGACAATCATTCCAAAACATTTGAAATATCACATAACTTACTTTAGTGCTGTGATGAAGTGAATGCATTCTGTACTAAAGCATTTTTTGTTGAAGTGTAATATCAACCAAATATACCAAAAAAATCCTCTCAACAAGTGCAACATCTTATCACTTTTCCATCATCATTATAACACACAGATTAATGTCTAGCATCCCAAAAGATTTGCAGGTTGTTTCATTCAAAATCAATATGGAAATCATCACATGTCATTCTGTCAGAATTCAGGCCAGTGACCATAATGATGCATTTTTCATCACATGCATTTGTTGTTGGGTGTTTATTAGATGTGTTGGTGTTCTGGACAATGACCTGAAATCAAACTTTGTCATTATGGCACTTTAAGTTGCACACATAGTCTGGGTACAGCAATCTGCAGTACATACATCACAATCCTGGCCAATGACCCAAATACTGATGTTGGTCATATGTACTCTGGCATTTGTATCTGAATCTTCTTTCTGTTGTCGACACTCTTTGCAATTATGCAAAAATTCAATTGTTTTGAGTATGTTGCATGATGACTTTGTCAAAGGAACAACAAAATGCCTCCCAGTCTTCATTTTGAGTGTCAGGATTGGAGTTTTATGAATCCTTATGTAATTGTGTCATCAATCTTCCACACATATTTGTGAATGTGAATGAAGAGTTCTTCATCCTTGTTGTTTGTAAGCAGGTGCAAATGCAAACACTCTCCCCAAAATGCCTTTTCATTTCAGTTGTTGTTTATTTTGATCCCATTGCAACACACAATTGATGAAAATCTCAACACTTGTTGATACTCCAAAGAGCAGGCTCTAATGATAAGTAGTACAAATGTGTGGCTGGAATTTGCTGTCAATTTTACCTTCTTCATAATTACTTACATTTGGAGTTTGATGCTGGCAGAGTTCAAATCATATTATGTTTCAATAACTATCAGAAACAGACAATATTCTGACATCCCCCATTGTTGGTATCAGCGTACAATCTTACTCAAAAGCTTCATTCATCATTTGGGTTATTGTAGGAAATATAAAGTTCAGACTGACATGATCCATCATCATGAACTGATATTTTCTTGCATCTTGTGATCTCAGTTGCATGACCAAGAGATTTGCATTTTGCAGTAATAGACTTCAAGAAATATATTCTACGTTGTTGTTTATTTGATGTTCATCCTTTGATGGGGAACTTTCAAAGTCTTTTGAAGTAAACTGATAAAGAATTTTTCTGGAATTGTCCCCAGAGTGATTCTGCAGGTCAAATGCCTCTCTTGAATGAAATTTGATGTAAAAACAACTGGTGATGGACCAACACTACATCTGCTCTCATAAACTGAAACATCACAAATCACAAATATCTCTGAATACATGATTTAAACAACATTGCTGTGGTACACTTTGCCTTTGGACTGCCACTACCATGAGGGAATACAAATGGCAAAACTGCTTCCACCAAAAGTTCATGTTCTTTGGCAAAGTTCCCTCCTTAACAAAAACAGTTGGTGCAGCTCTATTTGCTGAAGTCCTTGCAAATGTACACAAAGACTCAAATACCAATGACTCTTCATTAATAATTCATTTTGCCAAACACAATTTTGATCAGTTTTAAAGGATTGGTAATATCCATGGATGCATTTTTGAAACCCTCCAAAAGTTGGAACACATAACCAAATGGTCTCACAGGTGCCCCTTGAGCATTTGTAATGTCATTTATTTCTTTTATCACATCAATCCTTCTCGATTTACCTTTTAGCAATGGAGATAAATTGGGAATTTTGGTGGGGAAAGAACATATTGCAAAGCCATTTGCTATAGCAAACTTGGGTGGTATGTTAGACTTGGATTGTGATGGTATCATTGCAACTTTAAAATACTTGTAACCTGCATAGTGACCAGGGCCAACTTTCCACAAACGTAGGGACAACAACATTCCAGGAAATTCTGGAAATGTGTATTGTGCAATATGGTCTTTATGAAGTGGTGGGCTTTCAAATTCTTCATAGCATTTGACCCCCAACCCATAACAGTGTTGCAGGATGTCTGACATGCTCATGCTGGGTATTTTGGAGTAACTCACCATTACTTATACAGTCACAAACCAAACTCACCAAAGGGTTGTGCATGATATTTGCTTCATTTGTGGTGACAATATTAGTGATATGAAGTGGTTTTGCCACTGCCAGCTTGATCTTGTGAATTATTTGTCGAAAAGTTGTTTGACCTAGTCTTATTTGAGAATGATTTCATGCACAGTGCCTTTCACATGGTACTTCTTTGCATTTCTGGTTTTTCCTTGCTTCATTACAACAAGCACCCCATTCAAGCCACTAAGTCCTGCCATTCTGCCTTGCTTCAGCTGCCTCATGATGTGTTTATTTCATTCTTTTTAGCCTGTCAGCATTAGTATTTCTTTGTCTTTGTTCATGAGGAGCCAAAAGATGGATTGTAATTGTTGGTACATCTCCAACAACAAAAAGAGGTTTCATCCAAAGGAAACACATGGAAAAGACAGTTAAGATTGATGACATGTTACCACCCAGAACAGACATAATGTGGAAAAAGGAAAAATGACACAAAGAAAGCAGGATGCAAACCAGCTGAACTATGATGGATAGACACCACATGGTTCACATGATTTAAAGAAGCAATCTGTTAGTAAGATTAGAAATATTGATTTCCATACATTGATCCGAAGATGTCAACAAGCTATTGAACAGTCAATCATTATATGCCTGTTTTTGTACTTCCCTCTCAACCAGAACTTTATAGCCCAACATTCCAGAAACATGCACAAAGCTCCTTGTCATTGACATCATCAAATAGTTCATGACCCCATCCCATCAAAACACTTGATATCAGCATTCATCATGAACCTATCAAGGGAGGCATTCCAGGTGGATTGAAATGATGGTATAAAATGAATTATTCAACTCCTCAGTAACACACACCTCAGAAAAATGTGGTTTCCATTCCCCTTGATCTTGACAAGAAAGGACAAGAAATTCTCAAACTACTTCATTTCCAAGAAATCAAGAAGAATTGTACCCCTGCTGACTACACTGAGTTTGTATTTGTGGAAATCACTTTGCAAAATATCTTCAAAAACAAAACAAACCTGATCTTCAATGCTAACTTTGTCATCATCTGTGAACTTAGTTACTGGAAGCAACATCATCTCCACAGTTTTACTCATCATACTCTTCTTAAATTTGTCAATACCATGCTAAACAGGATGAATAGAAAAATCAGTAAGTTTATCAATCCAAGACATGTCATTGTACTTTTTCAGCAGAAACAAAGGAGGTTTCTTCACCCCTACCATACATGAAATGATGAAATCAGACTTCATGTACCAAAAACACTCACAGAAATTAGTCATCACTACATTGACACTCTTGTTTTCATCTCATTTGTGATGGAATAGATTAGAAATGAAAACCTGAATGTACATCTTTAGATAATTCAAAGAAGTGTATTTTCTTGTGTTGGAAATGACATCTTTGTAAACACTCATGTTCATTGGATCAACATCATCTTCACAAGGGCTCTCAACATCAATGACTTCACACTGTTCAATATTCTTGTCTTTCTCTTTCTTGATCACTACATTACTGGAGACCTCAAGGACACATGCAGACATGGCCTTCTTTGCTGCTTGTTTAATTTCAAGGCTTCCAGGTTGATAGCAGGTACTTCATCTGCTTTAATGTAGACACTTTTCTCAGCATCATCCAAATGGTGGTTTAGCAAGAAAACAAATTCATTTAGAATCTCAAGAACTGTGTCAAACTTCTTCAGCTGGGTAAAGATATGGCATTTAACATCCCTTGCTTATTGATGTTGAAATTGAAAAACCCTGTTTTATCATCTTCAATCTGGAGGTAAAGCATCAGTTTGAACACCATGTCATCATAACTCATGGAACACCTCAAAGGTGGTTCTCATGGAACAAAGTTTTCCTTGTAACATCAACAGACTAGTAGTCAAGTCAACATTCAAATCCCTTAATATAATTCTCCTCGACTCCTTCAACCTCAGCAGCAACCAAATCTTTGAAATCAATCTTTGTCAAGCTCATCATGCCTGGATAACCAACGGCGGATTGTGATATACATGATCCCATGGTGGAGTCAGTGAACATTTCCATGTCAATGGAAAATTTTTGATTCACTGGCATGAAAACAGTAATTGACGCCTCCTTATCAGGAGAAGACTTTGTAGGATGGCTTAATCTTGCTTGCACAGCATGTGAATCCCTTTTTGATTGCATCTAAGAAAACCAATGTATCAGAAAGGTAATAGAAATGAATACAAGTGGTCATAATGCCAGTCAAAGACTGTGATTACAACAAAGATGTACACTTTCATCATCATCATTCGGATCAATGACCGGAATTGTGACTGAAATGTAGAATCATTACTATAGCAAACCATAACAAGAAAAGCTATCCAATCTGACATCTAATTTGCCTAAAACCATCTTATTGAGTTAGTACCATGGCAAATTTGTATCACCATCCAATTGTACAGCGATGAAATAGATCTGTATCTGTCTAAAGTATTTAAACACAGTCCAATGACATGAAAAAGAACCACAACACCAGCAACATCTTACTTTAGGAATGAGTTGCTGTTCACTATGGATGCTGCAACAAAACTGATAATGAAATAATTTAGTATTGATGATGCATCAAAACGGTCAATTTATGAGTTTTCATTCAAGCTAAAAGTGAAGAGAAATGAAAGCAAGTTACCACATGAAATGGATGCACCAACACCAAGCAAATTGAAGCTTGAACATGCTACTGAAGAGACATACCATTGCAAATAAGTGTAAACTTATTATGTCACTTATTACATATATCTTGGTAGATGACAGACATACTTGTTTGTGTATTAATACCTCCTTATATAATTACATCAGTTTTAACAGCTGTCAGACAAAGTGAGCAAGTTGAAAAAGATTTCTGGGAATGGCGTCACTTGTTGTTGTGGTGTCATCATAAACTGGACATGAAGGGGCCTTCCTTTTTTGTTATATGATGCTTCTCATTTTTACCTTATTGTGACTGTTACATATAAGATGCTTCTCATTTGGGTGGCATCAAGGAACCAAGTTTTGATGGAGCAAATTCCCACACAGTTTGCATTTTGGTGACTTCTTAAAATCAAATATTGAGTATATTTGTTCAAGAAAGGCCTATACTCTCAAACAACAATCATGTACATGAACAGTTTTTTTCTTTTTCTTTCACTTGTACCAAGTTCAATGTCAATCAAGAGAAACAAATAGTAAATGAATGAAATGACCCCATTCCTGCTCCGCATGCAGCTATTTGGAGAAAGAAATCTGAAGTATTGCCTTCTTCCAGTGATTGTGGGATCACATTGTAAATTCATTGACACTTCATTATTTAATACATCATTACAGTGCATTGCATTAAATTCATAAAAAACAGCCTCTGGACTCACAAAAATCAGAAACAACACATTACACACCAAACATAAGCAAACACATGATGAACAAAGGCACACCAAACAACAAACCAAACATCCCTGCTGCATTTGACAGCACCAACAACAATGCTTTTCACAATGCATGTATCTCGATGATTGTCAACACAAACAAAATTAGAAAAAAGCAAGAGTTAGTAGCATTTTGCAACTATTCCATTAATCTTAAAACTTAGCATCTCATTAACATGACCATACTTAAAGTCACTGTTAGCCTAACATGATGCACTGATGCCATGGCTCTCTTGACCGACAACCTTTGCAAACATGATAAGGCAAATTCTGATCAAAAGCATACATGACTTATTATTTCATTTTAAAAAATCTTGCAGCAATGTTGTTTTGGTTGCATGCTTGTTTGTTATTGTAATCTTACAGGTGTCATAGTGGTTCTTGAAGTGTGATTATTTTTGGTGTTCTCCATTGGTATTCCGGTCATTGACCGGAATTATGACATGGTTTCTGTAATTGTGTCATAGAATAGCCGTGTATCACAACATCATTTTTGTTATTTGTCCATTGTTATTCTGGTCCCTGACCGGAGTTATGACAATGTGATGTGAATGTTTTGTTTAGGTTTCTTATCATACAACTCAACTTTTTTCCACCATCTGACCATTTTCTTCTCTGGATGACAAAGAAGCTCCTTGAGATCACAAGTTCATTGAGAAACTAAATGACATCCATGAAGAGGGCCTAGACAAAGTAACTCTGGACATGGCAGAGGTCACCTTTGTTGCCATTCAACAACCAATATTGACAAAAATTCCAAACCCATAACTCCTAAATGTTCTCTTTAATCACAGACAAAGGACAGATCATTCTCCGACAACAGTCTGTGGTAGAACCACTTCCCATGTTTTGTACATGCTAAACTACTGTGTCTTATTTTTTTTCTTTCCTGCTTAAAATCAGAAGAGGAACCACCCCCAAACAGAGGTTGAAGGGGAATACAAGCCTCAGTTGCCAATGCAGTTGTGGCCAAAAAGAGATCTCATCAAAAAACACAAAATGTCATCAAACAAGACAACTACCTCAAAAAATGGGTCTGATTCAATTTTCTGAACCCATCAAGGATGACAGTAACCCTCAAAAAGAAGAAAGATACTCACAACCCAAATGTACAAGCAACAACTACAGTGACAGTTTAGAAGACCTTGGACAAAGAAGGATACAATTGTGGTTGAAATCAGTGATGTCTGGTATTGCATTGCAGCAGAGAACCCACTGGCAAAACAAGCCAGAATCACCAGTTCAGTTCACACAGACTCTTAGCCTGAGGCTTCTTCTCAATCACATACCATCTTTCTCATTGACCAGATTTCTCAACCTATTTTTACAAAGGGACACTCCAAACCAGCATGCCTTTTTGATAATGCTTGTAAATTGGAGAAAAATTGAGTTTCATAACAGCAATTGGCCCATTGGTAGTCATCTCTATGCTTCAAATGAAGACAATGCTTACTAGTTCCTCAGGTTCTTCTTGTCAACTGTAATTACAATGTTTCCTTCAACAGTTCAGTTGTCAGCAAGATAATGTTCAAGTACTCCAAGTCCACTACTAGACACCTGGCAGATAGCAAACATATGTCAAATGCAGATTCTGATATGAAGATATTCTTGGTATATGCAGACTGCTCTGATGCTCATCCATTGAGGACCTCACACAGCTTTTTCCACTTGTTCAAACTTTGGATGAATGACCATATGTCATTTCCACAAGGCCACATGCTTTTCAATGAAACTGGGCTATCTTTTTTTGAGAAATGAGAAACAGTTTTGGGGGTAAATTCTTTCACAGACAAAGAAAAGATGTAATGGACAGAAGCCTGTGGTTTAGAAGAGGAATGCCAACACCTCATTAGTTCATTCTCTGATTTCAGTTTGCATGGAGAGAAAACATCCAAAAATGGAAAATACTCACTACTTACAAAAATTGGATGTTCATCCATTTGCTTCATTGTCATCGCCAACCTTGCTTTTGTTGCAACAATGCTGAGGGAAAGCATGATCAATCTCTTGCTAACAGCATATTGACTCCACCATGGGATAAAGTTCAGCTAACTCTTCTCTCACTTTTCAACATTTTGCATAAAACAGCATACTTTCCAAGGGTAAAGATGATTGGCCAAATGAGAAAGTATTCTGATATGAGCTTCAAAACATGCTGAGAGATCTGCCAAGTGTAAAGCTATCCAGAAGTGTTTAATCATTTCAGTCTATTACATGTCTTCACCGCCATACAGGACATTCCTTCACATGAAGTCATCTTGGCACTTATCACACTCAGCAAGCAAATTTCTGATGGCAAACTGGCTTCCAGTTGACCACATCCCTTGGATCTATGCCCTAAAATTGTGTAATCAATGGCAAAGAACAGAGTCCTCATTGTTCATGCATACTCCAAACATGGATATTTTCCCAAATGATTTGATGTCATATTTATCAACAACTGCAGTAGAAAAATGGAACAAGAAATCCATCCCAGGTAGCCCATCAGAGTCAAAATCAATGCTGTACTTCAAAGAATAAGTCAAGCCTGTTGTCCAAGAGTAGTTTATCAAGCATCCCTCATGAGCACAATGTGAAGAATCTTTTCTGAACTTCTTCAAGTACTTCTCTCGTGATGACCAAACCAAATGACTTCATCCACCATTTGTTATAGGTCTTTTTGAGTATCCAGCAACTCTGTTTACAATGAAGTGCACATGGCCATTGGCACGTATCCCAATATTAACCTCCTGACTACATTCCATCTCAACAGAATCTATTTTGTCATCAAAGTCTTCAACTATCTCAATGCGGCATTCAATAGTGTCAGTCTTGATGAGGCTGAATCTCCAGAAGCAAAGTCACTCCTCAATTTCATTCTTCAATAATACATAAATTCAAGGATCCCAATGCAAACTCACCTTATTCACAGCAATGTTGACCTCTATACTTCAACTTCAAAGAATCTCATATATTTGGAGCTACTGTTTTCATTGCTGATTAGATCAACGATGTTTTTTATCATCCCAATGAACATCAAGACAGTTCAGCATCAACTATCAGTCCCAATCACTAAAAATCCCAATCAAAAGGTGATTCCCTGAAGAAAAGCAAATCCGCTGATAACATTCTCTGACAGTTCAAGGCTCACTTAAATTCCCCTGCAGTGGCATTGAGATCTATGAATGATGCCCTCAACTTCTCTGTGCATAAGACATCTACCATCTACTACAACTTGAGTAAGAATCTTATGGCCCTTGTTAAATTGTCTTATCCATAACTCATTATTCTGACCACTGGACCAAACTTTGAGTGCTTTGTGCACGTTAATTTGTTTTCATTAACTTGTAATTCCAGTCACTTGCCAGCTGATTACTACCTCTGTTTTTTATTTTCCCAGCGTTTCTCAATCTTTTTCTAAAAATGTATACTATTAACCTGCACAACACCAGATACATAGAACAAATCAAGAAAGTCTGAAAAAAGAGATTAATCTTACACTCCCCTGCATATAACTGCATCTTACGCAATGTTTACTAGGACTTACGTGACATCTTTTGAGGATTTGATCTCAAGCCCTTCCTTGCCAAAACTGCTGAGGACACCTGTCCACAACTTTCTCAATTGATTTGGGTCTGGTGTTACAAAACAGATTTTTCTAAGACAGAAATTGACTATGTTTCCTCAACATTCCAACTTCTCACAAAGTTAGGCAATAAATCATTACACACAGTTAATGCGCAAAAAGTACTTCATTAAAGTTACCTCGTGTTTCTCCTCTGTTACTGGCCATGTGGGTAGTCATTTACAATCTCAAGAAACACATCAATGGTTATTATTTCTCCATGAATCAATTCAATGGTTCAAACAGGGTAAGATTCTTCCGAGTCTAATCCAGTACATGATAGACAATGTACAAATGACAAAGAATGGTGGACCTCTATACATCAATGAACATCTACAAGAAATCTATGGCCACAAGCATTGAGACATGCACATGGTGTACCAATCAACCTTTTTTCTTTCTGTGTCACAATGTTCAAACAAAGGAAAATACATGAGTCTGAACTAAAACCTTGGAAATGTGAACAAGACTTTGTCTGTTCCAACTTCCAGTGTACTCTAAAATAACTCCTCATTGATATCCATGACCTGAGTTCTCCCAATGAATGCTCCAACAAAAAGCAACAAAAACAACAATAGAAAACCTCACTTTGAGCAAGAATCTTGTCCTGACTAATGTCCTGCACAAGCTCAATGAAGTCATTGATATTCTTTCTGCCACAGAAAGTGCATAAACAATTTTTGTAAACTGCAAGAATGCGTTTTCATATTTCAGAACAATCAAGTCCGCTTTACAGAAAATAAGCAAGTGATTGGGATGAATTGATCCTCTCCACACTTACTAGCTCAAGACATAAATTCTCAAACTTAGTCACAACCTTCAGTTAGGCAAGTTCAAGAATGTATTTGAGGCAAAATGTTACTCACAATAGAATCCCTTTGTTGTCCACTTTTGACAAGGACAACTTCACAAAACTTCTCCTAAACTTGAACTATGAAACAGCAGGATATTTGGTCAGTACTTCAATTCACTATCAAGAAGCTGAGAGAGCTTCTCACCCAATTGTTGCCTACCTTGAACAAGTTACAATGAAATCAAGCAGAATGAGAAGCCATTTACCTGATTATCTGCTATGAGTATGCAAGGCTCATCTATGATCCTATTTGAATTCAGACAGAATGTCCTGACACCCCATCAAGGTGTGTTGCCCTGGTTGATCTCTTTTACTTTGTCTTGCAATATATGGAATAGAACACCATGATACATAGGTAAACAATGGAAGATTTCAAGCAAAAAAAGAACTTGAAATTCCTTATTAACACTGAAACCTTTCTCACATCAATCAATGAAACCACACAACTTGATGATTCTTCTGAACAGTCTGAAGAGGATGCCAGCAAAGAAGCATTGAGTCATGTTTCTGATGAAAACTAGGTGTAAAAGAATTCATTGCCCTGTTTTTGTGTAAACAACAAATTTTAAATCAATTTTTAAAATACTAGAATACCTTCCAACATGGGCTATGCTTCTTACAATTACCTCATTACAAGTATAAACACATGATGGAAGCAAAGTCAAATACAAACCAATAATCCTTTCCAGATGATACCTATGAATATGGCTCACAGATTTGTAACTACTACACATATGCAACTAAATATCATTTGTACTTATCCGTGAATGCTTTTTTCTCTGAAAATTGGAACTCATTACAACTACAACTCTACCAAACTAATTTTGAACGGTTTCACTCATACTTTAGGTCATTCACCTGAAATACAGCAACCTTGACCTCGCTCATCACTTCAAGACTGCTCAACTATGGTAACTTTGCATATTACAATGTCATCAGGAACATCAACAAAAATTTGTCATCTGAGCCACTCACCATAAATACAATCATTGAATGAACTCACACTACTTCATCACTGTCTCTCTAATGAATCAAATCAACACTTCTCAAAGACTGCTTAATTGCAGTAATGCCATAACCTCTCATTACACCTAGAGCAACCATAACCCCACATTGTAATCTAAGTCACTGGCAAGAAATACAAGAACATCAAACAAACTTCACTACTTCAAAATTGGTTTATTTATGGCTTGTCATAAGTAGTCAATTTCTCCTTTGTGAGGACTAGTACTTCACTGTCCCAAAATCAGTGACAGCTTGGTGTGTCTGCACATAATAAGGTTGATGATTTGGGTGATTAGAAAATGTAAATACATCAACCCAGTTTCAAGGGAATGAAAAGAATGAAAGACACAACATGATGCTATTGAATCCCTTGTACCAGAAGAACTGGGGTGTGTTGTTGTTCATTGGGGGCATAAATAAAAAAAGAGAAACGGTTGACCTAAAGGATGTCACCCCCTAAGTTATATCATAGAAATAGAATAAAACAAGTCCCAATAAATCCTTGAAGTGGAATGACATCCTTCAAATCTACCAAGACTTCTTCAGCAGAAACAAATTCTTAAAAATTATCCACACCTTTAGATCTATAAAAGGGGATGACAAGAAAATGGAAAAACATGCTAAAATATAACAAACCAACGAGAATACAAAACAATGCAGAAACTAGTCATATACCCCTGAAGCACAATTTTGGATGCTACGTTCAATCCTTCAATCCAAAGTATCTTTATTGAATGAACGGACAGGTGCTTCCTTGATATCATTTGCTTTTGATGGAGATATTGACTACAATCAACTCTTGTACAGCACCAATAGTTTGCTGGTTATAGACATTTACCAGCAAAATCAATGGAAAAGTTCACCCATTTAATCACTCTTCTTCTTTACAGGAGAATCCTTGTGAAGGGAGATTTGGATAATATGGCAGTTATCTGTGGAGGTCTTGATGCGTTTCTTGACTTTTATAAGTCTAAAAACATCTTTTTGTCATGGCTGTTGCAAATGTATAGATGAGATATTGTCATGTTTAATGTTGGGGTCAACAAAAGACTTCAGAAGTTTGTTCACAATATATTTGGTTCATACAAACCTGGAAAGGAACAAGAAAGAGTGCAGAACTATTCAGATCTTTTCTTGGTGCTTCATTGTCTAAAATTCTGTAATCCAGATAATGCTGTTCAACTTTTCAGTGAGGTTTTCTTAAATTCTTTTAATTTGTCCCAGCAGTATGTCTGTATACAATAAAGACTTTGACAATGAACCTAAATTCAAATACATAAATTGTTCCAGCTTTTCCTCCTGTCAGAATTATATCAAGCCTTTCATGGATTCGTCAGCTGTTCTATCATCATTGAGAATGTCAGCTTCACAGAATGATGAGGATAAAATAATTACCAACCTTCTCTACCCTACCTCAGCTTTCAAAATTTTTTGAACTTCCTGAATCAATAGGGTGGGGCCATCTACAAACATTTACTCTTCAATGTGCCTTACAGGTGTTATAGATGGCATGTTTGGGACAGATTCAAATGTTGAGGCTATTGAAATTTCATCTGGCCAAATCATCAAAAGCATTAGTGTAGCTTTAGATTTAGATGTGATGAGATCTTCTTTTCAGAAGAAAAGTGGGCTAAAGCCATTCTCTTGGTAGAAAGTGTTTGTGCATCATCCATGCAGGTATACATAGACCCTTTTAATGGGTTGTGCAGAATATGGTGTGCATGCTACAAGAAATATGTTTCTTGATCCTGAAGTTTAAAGTTTGACTACCTGCATGATGCACTGGAAGAAATTCCATGTGTATTGGTATTTCATCAAATTGTTACGGTTATTGGATCAAAGTCCCATAGAGAGTGCAGAAGAGTTGAGCCATTACTGGTTACTTCCTCACTATATTGTTTCAAATGCAAAGCCTTAAATAAACCCGTGTGCACCCAGTTCAGTGAACATGACAACTCTCTTGGGAATGACCAACTCCATGTGTCTGCCATCATGAATGAGATAAATTTTGATTACACTGAAAATTCTATTTGTTGGGTAATAGCATGGATTGCCTCTTTATTGGCAACAAGATATCTCATCCCATGAATTTCTTCAAACTTGATTCAAGCAAGTTTTGGAGGAACAACAGCATCTGAAGTTTTCAACTAAACCAGCAAAGAATCTAATCTATTTGAGGGATGTAAATGAGTGGGAGTGCGAACATCTTTTTTGGATGACATTCTACTGCAAAAAGCCAATAAGATAATGCATGTGGATTGGTTAGACAAAGCTTCCCAACAATGGTTCCAGTTGAATTTTTCATCCTTGACAAACATCATCCTCATCATCTCACAATCATTCTGAAGAAATATTCAATCAAAATAGAATTCTTTCATTGACTAAGATTCCTTCAAGCTACCTTGATTCAGATCCAGAAGAGAGTGATGATGCACATATATTCAGAAAACGTCAAATGGTTACATGCCCCAATGCTTATGAGTGTTCCAGTCTATGCTTAGACATGTTTTCAACTGTTGGTAGAAAGATTACAATTGAGTCATCAAGACTGAATGTTGTTGAATCTGAGGTGAACAAGAATGTTAAACTTGATTGTCAAATTGGAAATGAAAAGAATCAATCTGGTTCCTTCAAACAAAAAAAGAAAGAAATGATGCAGTGGATTTTAGATGATGATGTGGTGGAAACCTTGCCAAAGCCATTAGCATGGAGTGTGGCAACCTCTGTTCAATGGATAAAAATATTCTAATAAAGTATAATTTTGTTCCCAAACTGGCACTGTGCCAATTCAGGGCGACCAGTTCCAGCACTGGGCACCCAGTTTCAGCACTGGACACCCAGTTCCGGAACTTCACGCCTAAATCTAATACTAAGCATAATACTAATTCTTGGATCAATGCAATTGAATTGTTAGTAAGCTTTTAGTAAAATGTAAATGGCTCACAAAAACAGTAATGTACAATTTATTCTAATCTAATTTAGCTTCAAATTGCTGTTGTTATTAGAAATGTTAGTTATCAAAGACTCAAACCCAAAATGGTGATTTTTCTCTCTTACTTAGAATCTTACAATCAACATCCCTTTTTGCTAGCAGCTTTACTAACAAAATTCATTGTTTTCCACTCTGATTTCATTACTAACATAATTACTACTAAATACTTTCCTAACATTTGAGTAGGAGTAGATTTGTAATTCTTATGTTAACTCTGTCTCTACAAAATCAATTTTTGACATGAAATTATTTAATTTGAATTTATTTTTGTTAAGCAACTAAAACAACTCCAACATCATCAAGAACAAATTTATCTCAACACAAAACTATCTTCATTCTGTTAGATTAATGATATTATGGGACAGAGAGTTCTTGGGAGTGGAGATTATAATTCATGGTCAGGGGGAGTGGGCGGCAGAAGATGGAAGATTAGGGACAGGTATTTTAAATTCAATAGTTGCACAAAAAATGACGTTGAACAACTCATCACTGGAGTGGTCAATTGTCCTGCTTCTTTTTTGGCTCTTAGATTGATGTTTTGGGAGGGTGCAGCATGGGGTTTGAAATTAATGGAGAGGGGAGTGGCAGAAGTTAGCAGGTCAGGGACAGCAATCTCCTTGGCAAAATTAATAATCACAATACTTACCACTTGAATGATCAATTATCCTGCTTGTTTTTTTGTTAGATTGAAGCCACAGGAAGGTCCATCATGGTGTGTTGGGTTTGTAATTCATGGGGGGGGGCAGAAGATGGCAGGTCAAGGACGGCCATCTTCAATTAAATAGTTCACAAAATAAAAAATCAAAATAATCACCACTTAAATGACCAATTGTCCTGCTCCTTTTTTGGTTGTTAGATTGAAGCTGCAGGAAGGTTTGATATGAGGCATGGGGTTTGTAATTCATGGAGGGGGCGGGTGGCAGAAGATGGTCCGTCAGGGATGGTCATTTCCAATAAAATAGTTGCAAAATAAAAATTGCAATACTCACCACTTAAATGGCCAATTGTTCATTTTTATCTTTTTGTTGTTTAATCGAAGCTGCAGGACAGTGCAGAGTGGGGCATGGGGTTTGCAGTCCATGAAGGGAGTAGGTGGCAGAAGATGGCAGGTCATTGATGGCCATCTTCAATTAAGTAGTTTGCAAAACAAAAAATCACAATACTCACCAAAACACAGGAACCAACATGCCTTTTTGCTCCCTCCTGACAACAACCTCCGTGACCACAAGGTACGACAAGATTATGTGCCAACTTGCAGCTAAAAAGCCCACAAACTTGTGTGGATAAAAGAGGGTGGTTGTTGCCATAACTGTAAATCCACTCAAACCAGCTTTCACACACCAAAGCAAGACAATAAGTTGAACAACAGGAGGCAAACAAGGAGAAGGAGACTGGATAGAAAGTTAGGAGATAACCAGATAGAGAGGAGGGAGAAGAAGGAAAGAGCAGAGGAAGTTGGTAAATGAACAGAGGTGTGAGATAATTTGGGTAGAAACTGTTTTAATGTGAATGAGTTGAAAAACAGTATCCCATGTTGTCATAAGAGTCAACACCAACAAGACCACAATACCAGTTTGTTCACTAAGATCAATCACTTCAAATAACGTTTGCACCACACTTCACTCAAACCAATCATCACACACCAAGAAAGACATCAAGTCAAATAACTTGAGGCAAAAAAGGAGAAAGGAGACAGTGCTAACACTTTATTCATAAGGATGTTCATAAGAAAATTTTGTTATAAACAAAATCACCAGACATTTTTTATGGCGCCTATTCATAAGCTATAAGAGATTCCTATGTAGTAGTATTTTGCTAGCTTATTTATCACGCAATGCCAATTTTCTTATGAATCATCATTTTCTCATAAACAAAAGTTTATTTGTAATGGCTTATGAACAGCTTATGAACAACTGACCGTTGAAAGTATATGAGTAGGAGAATATTAAAGTAGGAATATATTTGAATACTTCCTCTGTTCCGTAATAATATATATATGCTTTAAATTAACACTAACCCTAATACTAAAACTTAGCCTAATCTGTTCATTTTTTAACGTTATCCATGCTCTTTGCTTTTCATGCAAGCATTGAAACCTAAGCAAAAATACCATATCAACAGGATCACCAAGGAAAAATCTGACACAAATTTGAGGCGGTATTGGTGATAATACACTGCAAATGAATTGTTAGTAAAGATGATTGTTCGTGTTAATAAATTTGTAAGTGATCTATTTTCACTTACAAAATAGCTACCAGCAACTCCACCCGTCCATTGAATAGGTGGAGTCATCAACTTTTCTCATTTCTTACTAACAGTTAGTAAGATGGGACGATTATTTTTTTCACCTCTTTAGCTGCTTACAGTTTTACTAACACAAGCTTCTAAATATTATTTTTTACCTAAGTTATCAGTTTGAGAGCTGAGAACATACTGAGTGGCTTCCAAAACTCCTGTGTTGAAACCAAGTAGCGATGAAAAATGAATGGTGAGGGTTGATTTTGTTTTTGCAATTTTACATTTTCATACTCACCATTTTTCAATTATATTGTTGCTCATAGGCTGAATGTGGAATCTGTGATATCTCAACCCACAGCTTGACTTTTTTTGCCACCACCACCAACTGCTTACCTTTATTAAGACTGAGCAGCAAAGCAAAATGAATGCTGAGAATCCATCACATACTTGAATTTGTACAGTTCTTTCACTCACCATTTTTTCAATAAAAGTGTTGTTTTTGGTGTGCATGTGCATTCAGTAAAAACTCTGCCCACTGACAGATTTTATTGCCGCTGCTGATACCAATGGTGCACAATAATTGATACAAGTGGGTGCTGCCAAAAAAACATTCATAACGATAGAAATGTGAGGAATTTACATTGTTTTTCACTCAAATTTTTGTCAATTGATTTGCTGTGGTGTTGTTGTGTATGTTGGTGTATTGCTTGATCAGCTGTTGAGGTTGGCAGATTTTTGGGACTGGTTTGTTTTAGGTACAACCTGTTTAGTACAAGAAGCCATTGTATGGGAGGAGTTTGAAGTTCCCAGAGTTACACCAAGGGAACTGTGGTTTGTGAGATCTTAACTGGATGAAATACACTTAATAAATAACAGTCATTGATTTTAGATCTCATAAATGGTCACTCATTAATGAATTAAATCATTGTTAATTAAACAAAGTTACTTGATAAATGATTGATCATAAGCAATGGGCAGAGAATGGTATGGGGCTCACATCCCCAATCTGCTTTTCCTCTGTCGAGAATGATCTTTCCCACAACCTTCATGGAAATTATCATGCAATTGTTGGCTGGACGAACGATGGCGGACTGCACTCCCAAGTGGGAATCCTATCCTGGCAAGCATTGAAAACACCAATTTTGAAAAGGAAAGTTGACCAGCAAAAAACTGAATCTCATTTTACAAGAAGAGTCAATGCCTACAAAAGACAAGGCACCACAACTGGTGCAATTAGCAATCCCAGTTTAATACTGAGCAACCAACACAAATTGCAATTAGTATTTTCCAACAGTTCATCATCCACTAGATATAATCAAGGACAGACAAAGGGGATGCACCATTCAACTAGTGGGGCTAGAGAGAAAACATTTTTGGGGTTAAACTATTAAATTGGCACATGATGGATGTAATTTT
>JALLPD010000049.1:0-24439 GCA_036940065.1 Cyclotella cf. meneghiniana
TGTTCCCCTCTCTTAGTTTGAAATGTTGGCATTGTGTCATGTTGGTTTAACCCATGCCATATGACATGTCATCACCAACATGCCAACACTTCAGTAAATATCAGCAATGTTGGATGAACATATTGTTGAATTCTGTTGTCCGGACCATACCAGACAATGACATGTTGTGGTCAGCTGACATGTTGCTGATTCTTTTGGACATAATGAAAAGTGTTGCAAAAAAATGCAGTGTATTGGTATTCTATGGCGTGCACAATTCATAAAAATGGTATAAGATGTGTTAATATACATTAAAGTATGGTTTTGAACTAAAACAATACTTTAAACTCCAACAGAGCAATGGACCTAGCAGTCATAAATCTGGATGGGCAATGATGTTATGACATGTTTCCTGACACGCAACCCACCCATGAATCCAGTCATGATGTTGGTGACATGGTGAAATTTGCTCAATTCCAGCCAACATAATTGGCATTGTGATGACACATGAAGACATGTTGCCAACATTTCCAACTAAATCCCGTGTCTGTAGTGAATGGCCATAATGATGGGTCTACACAGAACACGGAGACCCTGAAGGCTCAACACCACCCAAAAAACCTCAACTCCCTCTAATTTTTACCACCAAATTTGACTCCTCAATCAACCATAGACATCCACAACTTTGCATATCTTTGTCACTCCTGCAATTATCCTCCTCCTTCACCTTGCATTTGTAAGAGTCAATCTAGGAAGGACAAGTTTGCATCCCACAAACACATTTATTCCCTTTGAAAAGTATCAAGACTCCTCATTTGGCTCCACGTCAATCATTAAAACTATGACTACCTTGACACACAATGTTCTACTATCTCAAAATCAGTCACATCGGAAACATATGACACACTATGCAATGACTGAAATGACACAAATCCCTTAGACAGTATCAAAAACTCCCTGGCAGTCAACTCTGAGTGTCATATCCATGCATAGAAGCACTTTTGTATACAAGGAGGAAGTATGTATCAAAAGGGCTGATGACCTGTGAATGTAGGATTGGCTAGCAACTAATGGTTCTGGCTACATACAGTCCAGTAGTTGAGTATTGATGTAGTGCTGAGTCCCACATAAGACCTACATACTAAAAATGATCATCTCAGTCTTAATGAGTGGTAAAAGATAGTATGTGAGCACTTAAAGTGGTACCTTTTGCTAAATACCTGTCTGAGTCATCTACAGTTATGCTGTAGAATGGTATGTCTGTGTTATGTGATAAGCATGTGTAGTAAATGTACATGTTTGGTGTTTAAAGGTCATTATCTTGAGAAATGTAAACATCTCTGAGAGCAATGTGGGTGTGGACAGCATGTCTATGGGGAACTCCTCAGGCTGATAGGAGAGCAAAGAGAGAGTTTGGTTGGATTGTTGTTAATACATCATAATTTGAGTCATTTCTTCTTTCTTCCATTACACTTTTAATTTACCAAATAATGCCTACACCAACAGTAGGTCACTATTGTAATAGCCAGTGAATACGGTCACCTCCGGACGTCTTTGAAGATGTTCTCTGCTTTGTCCTCAATAAAAAAATTCATACCTCCAAGTCTACTAATTCAGGCCTCCATTCAGCTTGATTGTCTTTTAAGACTCCACAGAGGCTCCACAAGCTTTGTCCTTGAAGTCTCCAAGGTTTTCCACCAAGACAATCCTCAAGAAGTACCTACAGACTCATTGTCCCCTCCTCTGTCTTGAACATGCTCAAGAGCCACCATGCTCTCCTTCCCATGACCATGCAAAAGCATTCACAATATATCTGTAAACTTGCAAAAAGGGATCACAATGAATTTCCACAAATGACAAGATGAGATGGCAAAGAACTCTACGAATCTCAATTGTGATCACAATGTGCATGCAAAAAGAAACTTTGATGGACCTGCTGCAGATTGCAAAAAGCAATTGCAATGATTCTGCAAGCTTGCAAAAAGTGACCACAATATCTTCCGCAAATTGCAAAATGCAATTGCAATGGAACCTAGAAATCTGCCAATGCAATTGCCATGCACTTCAGCAAATCATCAAAGAGATTGCAATGACACTGCAAAATTTTCAAAAGCAACTGCAATGTTTTTCTTCCAAAGATTGTGAAATGGGATTGCAATGAGCCATCAGCAAATCACAAAAGCAATTGCAATAATCCCGCAAGCTTGAGAGAGCAACTGCAAAGCACTGCCACATATTGCAAGTGCAATAGCAATGTGGCTCACAAACTTGCACACTAAGTTTCACTTTACTGATTTATTTACTCAGTAAAGTAAATTGCCAAAAAGATCACATCTATTTTGACCATTCCTGTTACTGTCGGCTACTGTCTTTACTATACTCTTCTGTGAAAGTATGTAAAGTCCCTTTTTCTGTAATGGAAAATATAGCCAAGTAACTGGTCCATTTAGCTCAGTATCACACCCAAGTAATTTGCAGGTGTGGTCAGACCACCAGCCAGCTTAAGCATGAGCTCGCCAGCTGCTAGCCTCAAATTCTTGATGCTGTTCCACTATGAAGCAGCAGCAGTTTGTTGCCACTTCCATTGCCATTGCTGGCTCATTGCACTCACCAGACAATGAGAATTTCTGCTGCCACTCTTTTCTGTTGCCCGTAGAAACTTCCCTTCAACCTCTCCTCCCAGTCTGACCATGCCATTCTCCTCACAAGGCCCTGCACTACCAATTTGTATAAGGAATTTGTCTAATTCTTTCCAAGAGTGATGTAACAGCACATTCTTTGAGGCATCAGATTTTTGGCTCTGCCTCACCACCCTTCCTAGCCTCTCCCCCCATACCAACACCCATTCTACCTCCAATCACCATCCGAATCCACACAGAATCCTCAAAGGTAGTTTCCTTGGTTTTGTTTTTGATCCATTTTTATTTGGTTGATTGTTGCTTTTTAATGGCTTTCAATTGATAAGTTCATGTTTTCACAGGGATCTCCTCATATCTCTGCCCACAGACCACCAATGACCAAGCTGACACTGCACACAACTTGAGCATGGATAGTACCAGCCGGTTGAGCCCTCCAGTGACCAGTAAGTCCTCCAGGGGCTGAAGATACATCCTATTCATTTGTCTGTGTTAACTTTTTATTTGGTAACTGATACGTTCCCATCTGACCTTTGGCCACAGACTACCTACATCCAATCCAACACCGTCCCCAACTCAAATATGGATAGTACCAGCTGATAGAGCCCTCGGGGGACCAGTAAGGCCTCCAGGGGCAAAAGATACAGACTTTTTATTTGTCACTTTTAACTTTTTAATTGGTAATGACGCATTCTCATCTTACCCTTGGCCCCACAGACCACCTACGACCAACGCAACATCACCCCCAACTGGAATGCACATTGTGCCAGCTGATTGAGCCCTCCGGCAACTGGTTAGTCCTTCTAGGACCTGATATATACCCTTTTCTCATTTGTCACTATTTATTATTTTATTTGTTGCTGACACATTCTATCTTAACCTTTGCCATTTCCATAAAAGGTTTACATTATTGTTTCTCCAACTGACAATATTGTGCCTGATTTCAAACTTCAAGACCACTTGACAAATTCTTTGAATGGTCCAAGATGCCACCCCCTCCTGAGATAATACTAGTGTCACTAGTCTTCAATTCCATTTGGGATTCAGACATGATGATAAAGTTTCTGGACAACACAACAGGCAGGGAGAAGTGGTGGTGTGACCACTGTGGGCAAGAGTTGTTTGAGCACAATACAGTTGATCAATTTATTACATCTAGACTAAAATTACACCATGATGGTTAACTCCTTATCTTTGACTTTAACATTCAATTACAAGGTCTCTGTCCAATCTCCCAAAAAATTAAATGGTGAGCTTAATACCAATCGATATGATGCTACATGCAATGAATTCATGTAGATGCACCTACTACTTATGTTACTGAAATACTGCTGAAGACAGTAATTTACTGTCCTCAAAGAGCAGGGTGAGTGGCAAGTATAATGATTGACAGTTTACTTTAAAAATTTTTACTGCAATTACTTGATTACTTACCCATTTCAGTAACCAGTAAGAAATGTAAGGCGAAACATAGCTTGTACAAAGGCAAGTGCAAGGCATTTCACATCCTTGCAAAAGCAAGAGCAATGAAGCTTGTGAACTTGCAAAAGCAAACAAGATGAACCTGCAGGCTCATGAGTGCAACCACCAAGAAGTCTGCAATCTTTGAGAGCAATTACAGTGCAATGACCCCTGCAAGTTGCAACAGTGACCACAATGCCATGTTTGCAATGAGCAGAAAGTGCCGAAAAATTGCAGAATGCAATCAAGCAGATCCATCATGACTTTTTCCAAAGGCAAATGTAACATATGTTGCCTGCTTCAACACAACTCGTGACAAGCGATTCCAATGAGCTGTGCAGATTGCAAGATGTGACCGCACTGCATTCCATAAAATCAATGAAAGCAATCATGATAAGATCCACTAGTTGCAAACATGACTGCAATCCCATGCTTGCATCCACCATTGCATAAAGCAAGAATGCGATTGTGACAGATGGCACAAGTCACAAAAGCAACTGTGATGACTCTGATCAACCATGATGATGGCAACTAGTCCTAAATGAAAGTCAAGTTTTGAAACAAACTTGACAATCATCCTATTTTTTGACTTTTGATGCCCAATGCAAGACAAAAAATGTCTATGTTAACTGAGTTCAAGCAACTCTGTCTATTTTTCTTCAGCCTGAAAGCTTGCTGTAAGATGCCAGCCAGAAAGGTTCATGCAATGATCTTGCTGATGATTGCAAAAGTCCCTGTTGAGTCTGACTAAACTCAGCAATCAACCATTATTTTTGCTTTCCAACCTTCAAGCACTGAGGTGCACAATAGCAAAGCAGGATGCTTGCTTGTTGTTTTTAGATGTTGCAGAGTTTGAAAACTTGGCAACCAACCCCATTTCCCCATTTGTAACATTGTTGGTGCTTCGGTCTTGGCCAATGATTGCCTTGCAAAATTAGTTAATATTTTTTTAACAAATAAATATGAACACTCTGTGACAAGTGACTTGTACCTTCATTCTTTTTGAACTTACTCTTATCCCTAATTGGAACAATTGAGTACAAAAATGTCATGTGAAAAATTTTGTTTCCCTTCTTGACAGCGGTAGAGTTTTGGTTGAGTCAAACTTGCCACAAAAATAACTGGCTCTCAGATTGAAAACCACTATTGTCTTCCTTTGTAGGAATATATCATTTCACTTTTGTTTTAAGCTAAGGAAACGATTGAGTACAGAAAAAATGATCACTAGAACAACAATATATTTATGGTAAAGTTGAGAACTTACCATACAACAATATTGGCCTTCACACTATGTTCTCTGCTAAAGAAACTAAGAGTTACAGAGCATGATAAGTCCTAATCTTCATCTCCATAGTGGAATCAACTTGTACAGTTGCCAAAATGTGTATTGTTTTTAGTGACACTTGTGATATTCTCACAGTGACTTTGAAATAGCTCCCCATCTTTGCACAGCAAAGCTTGGATATTTGTTTGATTAAGCAATGCCCCTTTTAAAAGCAAGATGGTACAACTTTAACCTTGTGCACTCTTGTCTCCTGAATAGGAACCATTGAGTATAAGCAAATTGTTAGAAATAACAACTTGATGCTAGCGTTTGTACACTCACTCAGTGAAGGTCTTGGTTTTGACAAAGAGCAAGTAATGAGATTCTGCATGTTTGCAAAATTTTAACAAACATGAATGTAAACTTACATTCTGAATGACTACCTTATAAACTTCGAACACTTAACATTTTCCTAATTAGGAAACAATGGAATGAAAAGAAATTGGTTGATATAACAATTAGTTAATACAGTTTGATAAAAACTTACCAGACAGCATTCTTGACCTTCATATTGAAGTCAAGTAGATATGACTTCATGCTTGCTCAGTTTTGACAAACACAAGCTTTAAAACGTCTTGTTCAATTCTGCATGAATGAGTCTTCATCTGTAAGACATCATCCTACATTTCCCAGTCAATAATGGACTTGCCTGCAGCAGCTTGATACAGACTGCCATTACCTTCCATCAAAGTGATTAGTGCTCAAGTAGCCATAACTCATACCAGTAGCCTCATTGCAACAACAAGCTGCAAGCTCTTATACCACAAATGATAATACATATTTGTTTGGTCTAGTACAACAGGAGAAATCAGAGTGAATCTGTTCATTAAATTTGAGTACTCATCACCTATGACTTGCTCCTGATAAGGACAGGTTGTGATCTATTTCAGTTAAGGGAAATAATGATAAAGACTTAGCTTCCAGTCTGCCTCAAATATTCCAGTATTCTGACCAATTAGCTATAGATTTAATGATTATCTTTTTGCCTAACTTGATAGCAGGTCATGTAGCCTCCTAACGATGCACCTGTATAGTCGATGTCAACACAGCAGGCCATCTGACAATTGCCACATAGGGTGTTGGCAGTATTCTTTTGTTCACTATAACATTCAACACTCCAAGGCATGCATCTGAAAGATCTTACCTTTGGGCTATTTCAGGTGTTCATGTAGAAACACTGTGCCTTAACAAATTATAGTACCTCATAAAATTACAATTGTGAATACCCTGTCAACAATGGACAATTACAAACACTTACTTAAAACATCAAAGCAGTGTCCAATGGACCCAGCTCTGATTATCACAGACCCACTGCTGTGATGCTAAATAATTACTCTCTTTGAACTAATTGTATAACTTATACATCTAGTCTTGGTTCCTTTTCACACACTAAAATGTGTTGACAGCATCCATATAGCCGTATGATTGACAAATCATCCATAGAATATATTAACATTCTGTTACGCCTGTGTTGCACAATGAGTATGCAAAACTCCCAATGGGACTCCACTGCATTTACAATATGTCATCCTGAACTAACCTGCAGATGTATAAACCTCTGACTTTTCAGTCATGTTTTATTCTGAATTGCCCATTGCCTCGCTTCATTGTTGTATCAACAACACTAGCTATTCATGATGATACACTGAGTTCCTTTTCAATAACAGCATGCCTCTTACCATAGAGTACAGATTAACCTTAATGTAAGATCTTTATTGCTGTGACTACATGGTTGATAGATACCTTTCTTGTGAGTATTTTTTATTGCTCCTTTGCTAAATGGCTTAGATTGCAAAGGAGAAGAAACCATTGCATCACATTGATCAGGATGGCACAGTACACCTCTTGGACCAATGAGTCATGTGTCGATTGGATGATGAAGTCAAAAGACATCATCTGAGTGCAAGCCGCTATGATTAAATACATGAGTTGTGTGTTGATTTTCACAGACTAAAATCTTGTTCTACCCAAGTTGCCAATTATAATTGAAACTGCAATTTAGGTGACTGTGTCCACAGATTTCAATGTGCACGAGTCTTCCTCCGCAAATTTTCCCTCCAAAAAGGTGATAACCAACCCTGGCCGTTGCAATGCATGGCACACATGCAAGCCATAACCAATGTTGTTGCTTCATTGGTTCTGGTACTCTCTTCTCATGCCACTAGGACACCTGGTAGGCACCTGCACATGCAGACCTTGACATCACAATGTGACGACCCACAGCATAACCTAATGCTGTTTTTGAAGACATTTCAAAGTGCAGGCAACTGCATGCAATTGTGACTATCAAGTAATAGTTCACACCATGCCCACACAGGAAACTATGTCCAAGAGATACATGTTCCGAGGATACTAAGTTCCATCAATCCAGCGTAAGTTGGGAGTAGGAACAGACAGTCCTTCCACACTACTTGCTATGATATCAACAAGAGTAAAATTTATAGTCATGTCACATTGTGGAAGGTCCAAATGTGCTAACAAAACACAGAAAGTCTATTGTATTGTTAAAATCATTCCACTCCCCCCAGTGAAGACAATTTAACATGTACAAGTTGCATCAGAGGTCATTTCGAGTGTTTTACCTCACATCTTCTTTCTCCACCTTGTCATTTTAAAGGAAAGAAAGGTGGAGTGTTTAAGACCAATTTTTTGTTTGTTTGATTCATGGCAGAGCAAGCCTTACCATGGAAGGGAAGAGTGTCCTATCCATGCAGAGAGGCACTTTTGTATACAAGGAGGAGGTATGTATCAAAAGGGCTGATAATCTGTGTATATGTAGGATTGGTTAACAACCAATGGTTCTGGCTATATAAAGTCCAGTAATTGAGTATTGATCTAGCAATGAGTCCCACATAAGACCAACCTACTAAAAGTGACCACCTCAGTATAAATGAGTCATTCAAGATAGTATATATGCACTTGGAGTGTTACCTTTTGCTGAATACCTGTCGCATTTGCAGTTATGCTGTAGATAGGTATGTCTGCACTGTGTGATAAGCATGTGTAGTACGTATCCACTTTTGATATTGAAGATCAAAATCTTGAGATATGTAAATATTGCTGAGAGAGCTGTGGTATGGACTGCATGTCTATGAGGGACTCCTCTGGCTGTCCGGAGAGCAAAGAGAGAGTTTGGTTGGCTTGTCAATACATCCTAATTTCATCAATTTTATCTTTCTTCTGTTACACTTTTAATTTACCAAAAAATTCCTACACTGACCATAGGTCACTGAGAATAGAAATCCGACAGATCATTGAAATTGAATTACTACAAGATGGGGGTATCTGTTTCCTTCATGAAAAGAATCAGTATAGTGTCACAAGAATGATGTGCAATAATTGGAACTCTCTCAGCATTGGATTCCCATTCAACAGATGGAAAAAGACTGGATAAAATATCTACTGCACACTCTCCAAATTGACACCATATATGCTTTGGAAGTACAATTCAATTGGAATTGTGTTGAGGAGGACTCCAAACTTGACAGGCTACTTGGCTATTCCATGGGGGAAAGTCATCACAAGTCATATTAACCATTTGGTTGCAACCAACAAGGGAGCGCAAATATGTTAACATTGGGTGGTGTCACAGACATAGTCCTTGAGCTAGGAACGGATCCAACATGACTCCACCATTGGTCATGGGTTCGAATTGGCCCTAATGTCAACATGTGTATCACCACTGCATATATTACTTGTAGGCCCTGCAACAACTCTACAGGAAAAGTGGTTTGGGACCAGCACTGATATTTCTTCAAAAGTAAAGGGTATTTTTGCATCTGTCTGGAAGACGTGCTTAACTTGAATCTGGCATACTCAAGGGGATGAGATACTCTTACGTACTGATGCAACAAAAGCATCTACTCAGGAAGACTTTTATAATCCCCTAGCACCGCTCCATTTGCAATGTCTTGCCAAAGCAGAGCTGCACTGGTCATGGTGTTCCAGCCACCTACCCCTACCAACAAGACTCAGTTCCCATTGATGGTACTTACAGTTCCCCCGGTATCATTGTTGAAAATGCAATGGTCTACCTGTTCTAGTATGGACTTGGTTGTGTCTTTATGCTGGAGTTTTCATCCATATCGTTTTTTGGTTGAGACTTCCATCCATCACAAAACAAGCAACACAGGGGTTGAATATCAAGATTCCCTGCTGTTGTATGAAATTCAACACTGTGCTAAAAAGCCTGTATGGTGCTCACAACAGGGTGGGCAAACTTTCATTTGTTCAGGATATGTCAGACTCAAACAAAATACACCATGTCAAATAACTGCTGGGACAAACAACATGGGGACACTTATCACACATGCTGAGCATCAATGCACCAAGAATGTGGGTTGGGAACTTGAGTGTAGTTCAGTAGTTGGAATTTTTCTGAGACAAAGAGCATTCTTCAATGGATTCTGCGCTGGCATGATGACAAGCATACCAATACTTGAAACCTGCCCCATGCTGCACAGTTCAATGTGATTGTCCTCTCTCCCTTACTCATGAAAAATTAAACTTTAACTCAATGCAAGCATGGACAAAATGTTCACCTTCCATCAACAAGCTCCAGATCTCAGACATAAACATCTATCTCACTGCTTAAGCCATGCACATTTGAATAAAGACAAACATGAAGCCAGGCAAGTACTCATCCTCTACCAATGTGAAAACTGGAAACATCAGAAGAGAATAAAATTCATTGTCAAAGATTCTGCAATGAATCAAATTATTACAGTTCAAGTTGCTAACAACACTTGTGAGGAATCTTTAGTCAAGAAAATTGTGCAAGCTGCAAACAAAAATTTCAATGACCATCTCAATTTTGCTAATCTTGCCTGATGCAATACTGGGCAATAGTTTGCCAATCTTGGCCACCTGGGGGACACTACTGTTTGAGAACATCTCAACAGGATTGTACATGTTCTTAGATAAATATGACATTGATACTCTGGTAATTCTTTAAATGGCTGCAAAACTTAGCTTAACCAACAAAGAAACTGCTGCTGTACCCCCCAATACCACCTTTGATGATTTTTAGTCATTTTGGCATCAAGCAAATAAACATACGCAGTCATCTTATTCTGGACGGCCCTTATATATATATATCAGCATGAGCCATGATGATTTCCTCTCTTCAGATTAGGTCTCCAGCATTAGCATGGCTACATCAAAAGGAATTCTGTTGGACAAGTTGAAATGCACTGTAACATGAATACTGGAGAAGACAGCAGGCAGAAACCACATAGAAAAATTGCAGGCATCTGCCTTTTGGAACCTGACTACTATTGGTGGTGTAGGGTAAAATTTGCCTTGGATATAATGACATGACAAGAATCAGAAATTTTAGCATCATGCCTGTCAAACAATTCACCTCTTAAGGACAGTGCACCATGAACACCACTATCACCAACAGCTGCATTTTGATCAGTCAATCATACTCCACATCCACATGGATGCTGCAGTTTGCAGTGTGGACACTGCCAACTGCAATGACTCACTACACTACGTGATTGCAAGCATTTCATCCCAAGCAGCTCGGCCTTGCCTTGTCCTGTTGTCTCTTCATGCTGTGAATGATGCAAAATATCACTTTCTTTGTGAAAACAAGATTTGGAATTTCTCCTCATGGCTTTGGCAGCAGGGCTAATGATCCTACCTATGGCTTGGGACAGAGTAGCTGCTCTACACCAGTGAGTTGTACTGGAGCCAGTACCCATTGCATCTTCAATTTTGGTGTCACCATGCAAGGCATTGGTCCATCCACACTTTTGAGCTAGTGACAATTGTCTATACTTGGATGACACAGATCTCCTACAAACGTCAAAGTTACGTAGTCACTTCACTGAAGAATTTGTTACTCATGTTCAATTCACTACCTGGTTTTGGGGGGTTAATACTACAGGCCACAGATGACTCTCTCAAGCATAGAAAATATTTCTGGTACTCAGTGTCATAACAATAAGTTAAAGGAAGAGCCCAACTCTGATGCATCAGTTCTCTTGAGGACTACTCCATGACAATAACTCAGCATTATGGATCTTCACCTTTGATTACTCTGCTTGATGTCATGGACAAGACAGAAACACTTGGAATATCTTCATGCCCTACAGGTGCCAACAATTTGCATTTGGGAAAGATGATCCTGAAAGGCACCACATGGACCATTTGTGCCAAATATCTGTTCCCTCATAGGAATGACAAGGTGTACAGCTTCTGGTCTCAGGCTGTTTTGTTAGTTTGTTTTGGGATATCAGCTCCTTTTACTCCTCATTACATTTAAGAATCAAATATCCAGAAATGGTACAATAGGTCTTTGCCAAATGTTGGTGATGCAAGCAAGCTGACCAAGGAATGGTGTGACCTCTCTATTCACTTTCAGGGCCTGGGTCTACCAAACTTTTTCCAAAAAAAATTGTCTGACTCCATTCAGGTCTTCTACCACAACTAGGGCTTGAACTCCTGTCTTGGCAATTCCATACAAATTGAATATGAACTTGTCCAAACCAAGACTGGCCTGGCAAGGAAATGTCCCCAATTAAATTCTGGCTTCCCCCTTCTGGTGGAGGGTAGTCTGGTAATATTCCTCTCCTTTGGTGAACAAATTGGAACCTCAGATATGGTGGTACCATCAGTCCATAAGTGTGACTATCCATTTATGGAAGCTGTCCTTCAGGGCAGGTTCATGAGAGATTAACTTGTCTCTATAAATGTGGTCAGGCATTTCAATAAAGTTCATTTTTTGACTACTACCGTATATCATGGGTTATAGATATGACAAATGTCAAAAGATTATTTGGACATATCCTATAATCCGTGCAAAGCTAGCATTGCTAACATGGGCAGAAAACATTGGTTTCACACCGATCAAATAAAATATGCATCTTTAGTGTAGATGCTGCCAATTTTCACTGACTGACACCCTAATCTCATCATTTTTTACTGACTGACTCCTGGCATCTGTCCGGTTTTCACTGACTGACTCCTGACATTGCACCAACCATCACCTGCCTTCTTGGTGTGTTTTAATTCAAACTCCAATTGAGAAGAGACAACTTTAATTCACTTTTGAATTGCTTATTTTTGAATTTAAACTGTACATCCAAACAATTGTTAGTGTAAACAATGCATTTGAACTTTACCATAAATTTGCCGGTTAGTAAATTTATATTGGGCAATCCCTATCCAATGATTTGCAAATCTTATGAGATGAAGTAGAAGTGGCAAAAATGTCGTTCAAATTGATTATAATATCTCCCGTGGGACGGCTTGTTACATTGCCAGTACATTGATGGGAATACCATACTTAAAATATTGATGCTTGCAGAAGCTCATCAAGAATGAAGACAACATGAATAACATCATTGAGTTTATTGCATATGACACCAAAGGCAGCTTCCATAAAATCCACATTGGCTGCAAAAGTAACCTTTGCAGGAATTCCACCATATTTGGTTAATTTTATGTTTACTTTACACAATCAGGGTATTCAACTCACCATTAGAATGGTGGGGAGAGAGGCTGCTTGCCTACTACCTGCTTTCAAGGATGGAATAATTCATGCAAAGGTGGTGGTGGGTCACAGTTTTACACAATCAGTTGGTTTAACTCATTGTAAAGCAACACAAATGATGCAGAATCACTTCTTGGAGACAGAGGCCGCAGCCAAAGACTTCATTGTCATGAAAAAAGTGAAAATGGAAGGACAATTGCTTGAAAATATCCTGAACATTGATCAGATGTCAAAACTCTTCTTGTATCACTCCAACAAAATTCTTGATGTCAAAGGTGCAAAAATGATTCATGCAAGAGCATAAACAACAGACACAAAGCATGTCACCCTTAACACCACAGCACTGCAAGTGGGAAAATGTTGACACCCTTTTTAGTCTCTACCGGTGAAACATGTGGAAAAGTTTTGTCACACAAGTTTGCAACATTCCCAACAGTTGGAAAGTATGCCTGTCAGCCAAAGGCATGGATAGACAAAGCAAAGATGAATGATTGGTTTGACATTGTTTGACACCATGGAAGCACAAGCATGATGCAATTAACTGACTTGTGCAGCCTCCCAACATCATTCTTGATGCAGATCATGTGCATCAAATGGGCTCAGTTGTCAATAGGATACAGGGTTTGGGATTTCATGGAGCCCAGATCCCTGCAGACTGCATGTATATGTGTCAGCCCATTGATATGGGGATTAACAAACCCATTAAATCCTGGTTGCATTAGATGTAGGAGGACTGAATGATGAATAGAGAGGGGTTTGGGGAAGGGAAGGTAAAGGAGCCTTGACACTCCTTGGTGGCAGAGTGGCTGGACAATATATACAAAAATATTTCAGGGGATGTTGGAAGGAATGTGTGTGTTGGAGCACAGTTTTTAGCTCGGGATTCTGATCCCAGGTAATGAGGGCTTTTGGTCATGGGGCAGTATTGTGTTGTTTTCTGTACTGTTTTCTGTCTTTATCAAGTCTTGTTTCCACCCTTAGAGTAGATCATATTTTTAGATAATGTTGAACAAAAGTAAATACTAGTACTTGACATGATAATGTACTGTGAAACACTGAAAAATTTGGAGACTTCCAACATACTTCAAAGTATGACAAGGAAGTTGAATTACTACTCTGTACTTGAAAGGAAAGAAGCAAAACAACTTGAAGAATCTTCAATTCATGGAATCATAAGCTTGATTGTGGAGATTTATGAAACAGAATGGAACGACAATGAGTCCAAAGTGGGATGGGAAGATGGAGTCTTGTGCCATGTATATTGTGCAAGTTAGTGCATTAGTGGGGTATAATGACAATGGTGATGCAATGGATGTAACAATAAAGGCTAATTGAGTTTGATGCATTCAAACCAACCACTACTGTGGATTAAAAGCACAAGAGAAAATTGTACCTTGCAAACAAGTGCCTTCTAGCTATCATGGCATTGGGTATGACTTTGAGTCATGGTCTTGTTGCAATTCAAAGACTGTGAGTATGGATTTTCCCCAAGAGAAGGTATTGTTTTACTCATGCTTATGGTCATTTTTGCATACAGGAGGAAGTATCACATATGTATCAGAAAGGGCATTAACAAAGTGTGGTACATACTTAGCTACAACAGATTGCTGCAGGGTGCATACAGCTCAATAACATGGCACTTATTAGGTATTTACTGGGTCCTTTTCACCAATTACCTGTCCATCTCATGTCCAGTGTAGTACCCATTGGTATGCCACTGTTATATGTGAGATGCATGTGCTCTACATGTTGTGATATTTTAATTTAAAGTTAGTTCTTCTAGTGAGATCATTCACTAGAGATTGACATCCATAACTCTGAGAGAGCTGTGGTGTGAACATGCTGCTCCTGGAGTACCACCAAGGCCAAAAATGTAGAACAAGTAGAGGTGCTAGCAAACATAGTCCATTAAACATGATTATCTTCATTGATTGGCTTCTTCTTCCTCTTCATTTTATGTGCCAACTTTGACTGTAGGTCACTATGATTGCATAGCCCAATGTGGTCATTCTTATCTTCCTTCCATGCCCACCTTCAGAGACATCCTCAAAAACTTGACTCTTTCTACCTCTTCCTCCATAAACAGTGAGCTTTGTCCAACAAGCTCTGTTCAATAGATATAACGAGCTCTGATCCCATGTTATGCAACAGCAACCGCGAAGATTTCACAGGTTGTGCAAAGCAGTTGCAATGATTCCACAAGTTGCACAAGCAATCATAATATTAGCAAGAGTTGCACAAACAACTGCAATGTTCCCACAATATGCAAAATTGATTTTGATGATCTTGCAACTTGTGAAAGTGATTTCAATGATTCCATGAATCACACAAGCAATTGCGATGATTGTAAGTGTTGCAAAAACAACAACAATGGTACTGCAAGTTGCAAAATCAATTGTGACGCTCTCACAAGCCACAAAGAAGATCACAATGGTTCAAGCAAAGTCACAAAAGCGACTGCAATGTTATTGCAAGCAGCAAAAATGATCGTGATAACATTGAAACTTGCAAAAGTGATTTCAAGGGTTCCACAAGTTGCCAGAGCAATCACGATGGTACCGCAAGTTGCCAAAGCAACCATGATGATTCTGCAAGCCACCACAAGCAGTTGCAATGATTCAATGCATGGCAAACAGAGAGATTGCAGTCATGCCATGAAGTTGCAAAAAAGAAGCAATCATGATGGTACTGTGAATCACAAGGTGATTGCAAGGTAGATTGCTGCAAGCCATGCAAAAGCAATAGCAATGCAACAATGCCATGATTTGGACATAGCTGCCCGAATTCACCCATACAAATAGAATGCTGCTAGCCTGCTAGCCACTAAGGCTTTTGCAAAATGCAATCTGAGAAAAGCAATTTCAAAGGAACATGTAAGTTGCAGAGCAACCATAAAGAAAAGCTGGTTGTTGCGACAGCAACCACCACAACAAGAAACATCTCTTGTGATTCCACTAACCATTATATTTCAAGTTTGACCAAAGACTTGACAATCAACTTTGACTTTCAGACATGAATGCGCGGTTGTTCTAGCACATCAGGCTCATTTTTCCGAGTTGAAAGAATGACAAAAAATGATGAAAATCAAATGTGCTAACAGCAAAATTCCTCAGAGCTTTGGGACACTGCCACTGGCTCATCTGCTTCTACAACCTAGCTGCAAGTTTACATCTATTGTGTCACTTTACCAGAGTGCAAAATTTCTCTTGACTGATGATCTTCATCAATAAGTGACAGAGTTATCAATCTCCCAAGTGAAAATGTGAACTTGCTTTACTCACCTCCAGCTGGGTTGAGAAGTGAAACAAGTTTTTCACTTACCAAGCAAAAATATATTCAAAATAGCACAGATGATGTTTTGCAGATTAAAATTACTTTCCCACTAACTTCTTGTTATTGTGTAGTTTCCATGACCTAATAATGTCATGATGACCCAGTTTTCAAACATTTGTCTGGATACCAGCAATATTTCTCTTCACCACACGGTTATCATCAACTGATGGTTGAGATAACTTTCAAAGACTTGTTGCCTCTCTCTCTCACAAAGTTGTATATACAACCCCTAGTACTCACAGTGACTCTCTGAGTAACCTTAAGAGTAGCATATTCATGACAAAAGATGCTAAATGTATGGTTTCTACTGCGGTGACTAGACAATACACTGACCCTCTCAAGGAATATTTTTCCTCTTGTTTCCCTCAGCCTAACTGCATCCATCATAGAGGGACATAAACCATAATGCTCAAGCAATACTTGCAATAATAATACTAATAAGCCGCAACAAACAAGCAGAAGATTGAGAAACAAAAATTTGCTCACTTTATGCACAAACCTTTTCAAAGCAGTGTCCAATGGACTCAGCTCTTACTATCACAGACCAAGGGTTGTAATACTAAACAGTTACACTCATGTCATCACTTGTATGCCCTATACATCTGGTCTTGGTTCCATACCACACACTAAAATGTGTTGACGTTGTACATATAGGCTTATGATTGAATGAATCAGCCATAAAGTATGTTGATATCTTATTATGACTGCTTAGTACAACAAGTATGCAATACTCCCCATGGGACTCCACTGTATTATATGATACATCACCCTGCATTACCCTTCATATTCAAACCTCTGAGTCTTCAGTCATGTTTTATTCTAAGTGGCTCACTTCCTCACTTCATTGTTGTACGCTACCCATGATGATATACTGAGTAACTCTCAACAACAGCATGCCTGTTATCAAAAAGTCTGATTAACCTTGCTGTATGATCTTTACCACTGTGACTAAATGGTAAATGGATCCTTCTTTGTGAATTTTTTATTGCTCCTTTGCCAAATGGCTTAGATTGCAGAAAAGAGAAACCATGGTAGCGTGTTGATCATGATGGCACAGTACATCTCTTGGACCAATGAGTCTATGTGTTGAATGGATGAAAAAGTAAAAAGATATCATCTGATTGCAAGTCACTGTGCTTCAATACTTGATGCATGTGTTAATATTCACTGAATAAAAACTTGTTCCAAGAACAAGTTTGCCTGCTATAATTGCAACTGCGATTCAGGCAACTGTGTACTACGACAAATGTGCATGGACCTTCCTCCACCTCAAAAAGGTGACAAATAACCCTGGCCACTGTGATGCATGTCAAAGAGATGCCCACAATCTTAGAGTTGCTTCTTTGATTAGGGATTACAACTTGTTATGCCACTACGTAGTAGCAGGCACTTGCAACATAAACCTTGAAGACATTTCAAGTGCAGGTCCTTGAATGTTATTGTGACTATTTGATTGATAGACCTCCTGATGTCTATTTTTGGAACCATGTCCGAGGGACAAAGGGTCCAGGGTCAATAAGTTCTGAAGAATGCATGCATCCAATGTAGGAATGGATGGTCCTTCCACACTATTGTCTGCAATGACAACAATATTAAATGTATGGCCTTACCACATTCTGGGATTCAAATGTGCTAACACTTGCCTAACAATTGGAGAGTCATACAGTTGTTAAACTCTTCCATTTACCCCACTGAAGACAACTCACAATACAAGAGTTGTGCCCAAGGTCTGTTTGAGTTGTTTCCTCATTTTATTTCTCCACCTCATCATTTTGAGGAAAAGAAAGGTGGAGTTTTAGACAAATATCTTATTTTGTTTGATTCATGGCAGAGCAAGCCTGGCCATGGAGGGGAAGAGTGCCACACACATGCTTATGGCCATTTTTACATACAGGAGGAAGTATCACATACATATCAAAAAGGGCCTAAACAAAGTGTGGTACATATGTAGCTACAGCAGATTGCTGTAGGCTACATACAGCTCAGTAACTTTGTACTTATTAGGTATGGACTGGATCCTTTTTGCCAATTACCTGTCCATCTCATATCCAGTGTAGTACTCATTGGTATACACTGCTATGTGAGAAGCATGTGCTCTACACGTTGCAATATTTTAATTTAAAGTTAGTTCTTCTAGTGAATTCACTTACAAGAGATTGGCATCCATAACTCTGGGAGAACTGTGTGGTGTGGACATGCTGCTCCTGGAGTAACACCCAGGCCAAAACTGTAGAACAAGTAGAGGCGCCAGTTAGTAATTGTAAATAACATAATTTTTCAATTAATCCATCTTCTATTTCTTCTTCTTTTTTGTGTCAACTTTGACCGTAGGTCACTATGATCATAGTCCAAATGCAGTCATCTCCATTCCCAACTTTTAATGTTGTCAAGATTTGGTTTGATTAACCAATTCGCAAAAGCAATCATGATGATCCCGTGAGTCACGAGAGCAATCGCAAGGATGCCGCTATGTGCAAAAGTGATTGCAATGATCGCACAAGTTGAGAAAGCATTGCAACAATTCTGCAATTCATGAAAGTGATCACGATGATCTTGCACGTTGCAAAAGCGACTGCAATGCCTCCGCGGGCCGCGATGGTGACTGTGATGATCGCAAGAGTTGCAAAAGCAACCACGATGCCTCCATGATGTGTGAAAGCAATCACAATGAACTCGCAAGTTGCAAAAGCAACTGCGATGATTCTGTGAGTTGCGCATGCAATTGCAATGATTGCTAGAGTTGCAAAAAGCAACCGCAATGGTACCATGAGTTGCAAAAGCAATTGCTAAGATCCGGCATATCACGAAAAGTGATGCAATGATTCCGTGGGATGAATAGTGCCGCGATGATCCCATGATTGACAAAAGCAATCACGACAATCCTGTCAGTTGCTGTAGCAATTGCAAGGATTCTGCAAGTCGTGAACAGTGATTGCTGCTGTGACTACATGGTAAATGGATCCTTCTTTGTGAATATTCTTCATCACTCCTTCGCCAAATGGCCTAGATCACAGAGAGAAGAAACCATAGTGCCATGTCAATCAGGATGACACCAGACACCTACTGGACCAATGAGTCTATGTGTCAATGGGATGACAACGTTGATGACATCATCCGATTTCAAGTCACTATGCTTCAATACATGATCTATGTGTTGACATTCACTGAATAAATTTTGTTCCAGGAACAAGTTTGCCAACATTGCTTGCAACTGCAATTGAGGAAATTGTGTACTAAGACAAATGTGCATGAATCTTCCTCCACAAATTCTCCCTCAAAAAGGTTTATGAATAAACCTGGCCACTGCGATGGATGCCACAGCAATGCCCACAGTCTTGGTGTTGCCACCTTGACTTGGGAGTATTACTTGCCAAAGCCACTTCATAGTAGAAGGCACCTGTAATATAGATCTTGAAGATTTTTCAAGTGCAGGTCATTGCATACTGTCGTGACTATTGGAGCAACAGACCACATCATGTCTATTTTAGGAACCATGTCCAAGTGACATAGGGTCCAGGGATAATAATCTAGTGTCCAACAAAAGTTGGGAGTAGGAATGTATGGTCCTTCTACACTATTGTCTGCACTGTAAACAAAGGTAACCTTATGGCCATATCATGTTCTGGGATCCAAACATGCTAATAGTTGCCTAACAATTGCAGCGAATCTGACATATTGTTAAAACTTTTCCACTTACCCCAGTTAATACAACTCACAATAGGTAGTTGTACCCGAGGTCTTTTCGAGCTTTTTACCTCATGTCAAATTTCTCCACCTCTTCATTTCGAGGAAAGAAAGGTGGAGTTTTAAAGACAATGTCCTAGTTGTTTGATTCATGGCAGAGCAAGCCTCGCCAGGGAGGGGAAGAGTGTCGTACCTATACTTAAGCTCTTTTTTGTGTACAGGAGCAAGTACACATTAGGTACCAGAAAGGGGCTAAGTAAGTGTGGCACATGCATAGCTACAGCAGATTGCTTCAGGCTTCATACAGATCAGTCGTATGGTACTTATTAGGTATGTACTGGGTCCTTTTTGCCAATTACCTGTCCGTCTCATATCCCGCATAGTACCCATTGGTATACCACTGGTATGTGAGAAGAATGTGCTCTACACATCATGATATTGAACTTTAAAGATAGTTCTTCTAGTGTTGCTCCCTAGAGATTAGCATCCATAACTCTGAGAGAGCTGTGGTGTGGACATGCTGCTCCTGGAGTCACACCCAGGCCAAAACTGTAGAACAAGAGGTACCAGTTAGCAATAGAAAATAACATCATTTTTCAATGAATCCATCTTCTATTTCTTCTTCTTTTTTGTGTCTACTTCGACCGTAGGTCATTGAACATCCAATATACTGGTGGTGAACATTCCAGAAGCCTGGACAATAGTACATACTCCAAATTCTGATATAGCTCATCCTGTATATGCAGTATAAAGGCACAATGAATCGGTCCACCTAATATTGCATGATAAGCAAAAATCATAACAGAACCATTCAGCAGCCTTGATTGCACTAGTCTTGCCTGCTTCCTCTGGGCCTGTTAGAAAGAGAAGCATTCGATGTATTCCTCCTGATGCAATGAGTAACTCCTTGATGTCAATTATCATTTCAGAGTTATCTTACATTGAAATAGAAATGCTTATCTGTCTGCTTCTTTCAATAATTGCAACAAAAATGTGCAACACACCATCTCATAAGTTATACACTGTTTTTGATCAAGTAACTTCCCATTGCATCATGCAAGCCTCTTTGTAATACCAGCAATTGTTGGATTGTCTGGAGAATTTGAGCAGTCACTACAATCATCATTGATGTCATCTTATGTGAACATGGAATAACTTATACAACCAACAAGAGATCCATGAATTAACCTGAAAAGGAATCACCATTATAATTCTTCTGCTGATTGTTGTCTGATGAGAGAATGATCTTATCCAGTTATATTGGAATGAAATCATCATCACCAAATTTACATTTATCAATGATGTCATCCTTACCAAAAGAGAGGGATGAAACTTGATGATATCAGAGTTTACACCCTGATCTGTGACAAAGTCTTCATCAAACCTGATGAAAACGAGATGATGTGAGTGACTGAAATGTGTTTAAATAAAATTATTGTATTGTCTTGCTAATGTTTAGTGTTTGGTTCATGTTGTTCATCATAATTCTGGTCACTGCCCAGAGTAATGTCATTTATTTCTTCAAACACTAAGAATACTTGCCCTTCAATTTCAACAGTAACTTTCTCTTCATTTGAAGCTGCCCTCTTGTTCATATTTTTACTGCCTTTGTCTGGTTTATTGATTATGTGTTTTGTAATATAATCTGGCCTTTTTGGAGTATCACAGTGAAGGATATTTCTGTTCTTCATATTCTGCAAAATTTCAAACCCTTTTATCCACAGCATGGGTTTCTATCTTTTTGAATAATTGTAGGTCTTTGAAGAAAAGGTATCAATAACTCCATTGTGCTGAAGATCTGCAAGTTTTTGAAAGGGATAAAACATCAACAATACAATTTTTGCATAATCATCTCTCTGTTCATGGGTATTTTCACCACATTCATCATCACAAATTCGTAGTTTAACAATGCTACAGAGCCTTGCACCATCATAATACATCATGGGAACTACCCAATTCTTCAAAAGTGAGTCTAGTAAAATGATGCCCTGGATGCAAACTGAGAAAGTCAAGATTTTCTTGAGTTGGATTTGAATATACTCTCATGATATTTGACCCAACTCTTACTGTCATTTTCACTGACATTGTAGTGTTGAGCATTGGGGGTTTCACATTCAGGATATTCAAAACTTGCTTTAATAGGATTGTTGAACTTAATGATGTTTTTATATTTCATTTCCTTTTTGTACAAAAGAGACCTTCAAGAAAGAACCATAATGTTTGAGTCAGGCCATAGTTAGTTTCTCTGTAAACTTTGGTAGTTCTGACTCATACATCAATTGGTTGACCTTCCAAAGTAGCCAAAGTAATGTGAAAAAATGAATTGTGTACCATGTAAGGACAGAAGAAGATAAGCCATTGTAGAACTGACAACATGCCTTGAAGTTGCTGTGATGAGACCAGAAAGTAAGATGCACAAACATTTGTAAAGTCATCATTGGCATGATGGGTAGCTCTTTTCCTGAGCATTATGTTGTCTTTGATTTTAACAACTTCCTCGTGACAGCATGAAGCATCAGTTATACCCTTTCACTGTCTTCCTTTTGGATGAACTTAGACATAAAGAGAGTAGAGCAGTAAACCTGTGAAAAATCACCAATTTGCACATTGGTGTGTTGAAAATATTGGAAGATACCAAGTTGTATGAATTGATATATTCACAACCAAGATCCCACTGAGGGACCAACAGTCAAGGTGACAACCACACAACCTTGGGATCATTGATGCCATGTAATCAATATGTCAGGGCTGGTATCTTCAGGATCAATTCTTGTAAAAGCATTGTAGACAAATGGGAAAAGGAAGCATTTGCACCCTTTTTTGGGACAGAAAAGAAGATGCAATATTGCATGATGTTCAAACCTGTGATGAAGCATAGTAATACAGATATCTTTATATATCCAAAATGTGTCAGCAATTATGGTAAGTACCTTCCTATTTTTATGGAGAAAATGATGACAATATGAACATGTGGCACTGTCCCATTGTCCAATTCAAATGGTCTAAAGGTACAATGTTCTAAGAGACTGAGAAGTACTGATATTACGAAACTATCAAATATAGATCAGGAAATATTAGTTAAGGGATAAAAAAGATGCATTCTTACTGAATCACCATGAGAACATGACTTCATATTAGAAGCAGTCATTTTTTTCAGAAGTATTTTATCAACCAAACCATTCTAGAAATTTCCAATTCACCGTTTTTTGAACCATAAAAATTTCCCATTTTTATTGTAGCATAAAGATTCTTTCTAGGGTCTCAAAATATTTGCAGATCTTTTTCTTCAAAACCTGACTCTAGATTAGAAGTAGGGCATTCTTAGTTTCCCCTGTTGCTGCCTGGAGAAATGACATCATGATTTAAGACACCCAAATTATTTGTGTAACCAACCATGCATTCGATTTCATTAGAAATTGATTCAGTATCCAACCATAAACCCAGATGTTTATTTCAATTTGAATGAGTTCATTCATTGGAATCCTGGCCAGTGCCCAGAAAATGACATTGTCATGCAGACTCTATGTGGCTTTGCTAGAAATCTTGTGATTGTTATTAGAAACAGTTTGTTCCTTCAACCACTGCCTACTGCCCAGAAAATTGATTTCTCTATTTGAATAATTTACATTATGATCAGTTGTCATTTTTGTATCCAATGTTTTTATCTCAATCTGCTGCTTCTGAAGTATCATAACTTCCTCCAGAGTTTTTGCAATTGTCGGTGAAGTGTAACTTTCCAAATATGTTGTATTTGCAATGTCATCAAAGTAACAATAAAATGCTTCCCTCTCCTTGTTTCAACATTTGGTGTCAGCATTCCATAAATCATCATGAACTTGAGAGACAATTCTTCCACACATATTTGACAATGTGAATGTAATAATTTCCAACATTGCTCCTTGTGAGTTGGTGTAAATGAAAACACTAGGCAAGGTGAGGCAAGGCAAGGCAAGGCAAGGTGAGGCGAGCCAAGGCAAGGCAGGTTTGGGAGGGAAGCGGTCCCGTTTGGTCCCACGCACCCAAATGATCCCAAGAATTTAATCTAACATAAGTTAGGACTGTTTTGTAATACTTCCTCTTAATACACAAAATCACTATTTAGCACACAAAACCAAAAAAATCACAAAAAGAAGAATCTCAATCAAGAAATTGGAAAAAATGCTATAAACAAAAAAAACCAATTCTCAGTGATGATTTTTCTAAATCCAACCATCATGAATGAAGTCTTTCAACCTCTCCATATACCTCCAAGAATCCATATAGACCCTTCACATCGCACCTACTATCATCAACACTCCCAAATAACCATTTACATACCTATTTTCTATTTCTTCTCTTCTTCTTTGGAGACCATACAACAAATTCCTCCGGGATGTCAGGCCAATTAACATCTTTTCTGTATTGTCTACACGTAAAAGTTCCCCTTTTTGCCTCCTCATGTCTCTGTACCCATTTTTTAGACTCCTCTTGAATAACATCACAGAATACAAATAGATTTGGATTGGCAGTTGTAAATTTTCC
>JALLPD010000050.1:0-24451 GCA_036940065.1 Cyclotella cf. meneghiniana
TGAACTTTACGTGTCTGCCATTGACCTTGATTGTCCAAGAGCCAATTAAGTTGATAGCAACTTCTTACCTGGGTGCAGTTTGCACTTCTCTTTCAGGCAACAGACCATTCCATGGCCTTGCAGTTTCCACCATGGAAACGCTTGCACTTAATGTTGTTGATGTGTTGACATAGTATTGGGTGTGATAACATTGCTTTAATTAGTCACACAACCTATCTTGACCAAAATGTCTCATTATTTGGTGGATTCACTTGATGGTCTCCAGTACCATCTCATCAGGTAGGGTAATTTTCTCTTTGTCCTGAGTGGGGTACTTTTTGTAACAGATGATGTCATTGATGTCATCATCTAAATTCAGCTTGATGTAATTTTCAGGATACTCATTATGTACAGCCAGCAGTTTCTCATTGAGCTGTTGCAATTCCCAAAAGTGCATGTAATTCAAGGGACTAATGTCAGAATGGGGAATTTATGGGAGGTTGAGATAGCACTTAATCAACTCAATCAGGTAATCATCATAAAAACCCAGGACTCCTGTGTTAGGAAGTACATGTCATCCTCAATGCCAGAACTCTTCTAGGATTTTAGACCTCTTGGAGTTAGCAGATCCAGCCAGTCAGTTTTTTGATGGCCCAGTCACACTTAAGTGCGTTAATAGTGAAAGCATTGTCATGCAAGCAGCACAATATGTTGCCAAGTAATTTGACATGTGATCCCAATAAGGGAGAAGGCATCAATATCATCAATGTATACAACTGCATCATCAATGCCAACTAATACACTTTCCACGATTGACTGCACATTATCAGGAGAAAATTTGAGTCCCGTTGGGAGCCTCAAATATTTGTATTTTTAAATGAGGTGATGATGGCACAGAGGTTCTGACTATGTTCATCATGCTCAAGGATAGAGTATTGCATACTGGTGTAAAGTTTAGTGACAAACTTGTGACCTGAGTATTTGCGCAAGATATCTGTGATTATTGGCAGTGGATATTGTTTGCATTTAATGACTTAATTGAGTTTGCATAAGTTGCCAATCCAATGTATGCATCCATCCTTTTTTGGTACAATGAAGGAGAGAAAAGCTCATTCACTCTCTGTTATGGGAGCTAGCATTCCAAGGTCAACAAAGTGATCTAGTACTGTTTTGAACATTTTCAGTTGCACACAGGGTCCTGGGTACAGTTGTGATGCATTGGCTTTGCATCAGGTAACAATGTGTACCTTGCAATGTGGGAAGATACCAAGTGTACCATCACATCTTGCTGTTTTCCTGCGATGCCTTCAGCAAATCTGCTTTTTGGTGGAGGTTAAGATATGTGAGTGTGTCCATGGCATCTGTGACATCCGTCAATTTGTTTTTGACATCAAGGATCTTGATGGCATGACAGCGCAATCTATTATTGTCAAGGAGTTCATCCTCCGTTTGAATTAGTAATCTGTCTTCAATGGTGTCAAAGTCTGTGGAGTTCAGACCTCCAGGTGGAGATAGTGCAATGGAGCAATCACACCATTCAATTTCCCTTCTAAGTAACTTAGGTTGACTCCTGCTTTTGCCAGGATATCGGCACCCAGGATAATGTCATATTTGACATTGTCATTGTCAAAGACAAGACATTTTTGCTACCCGACATTCCTGTTTTTATCACAGCCAGGCAGCCTCAGATCTCCAAGAGTTAGAACATCTTGTTCCTGGATCTCTCTGGCAAGAGTGCTGACATTTTTTGTCATACAAATTGGCTTAGTGAGGACTTTGCTGGCAAGGAGGTCCTTTTGATAAGTGACATCATGGCGCCAGAATCAAGAAGTACCCATAGAAGTCTTTGACTTTTAACCATGTTGATGGTATCTGTATATAAATTGTGTCTGGGGACTCATTGTTTGGTAAAACAATCTTTGGTCCACCGTAACTGTAATTGGGAGAGTCAACCACCATCTGAAAGGTCTCAAATATGAGTGGTATGAAGCATTCCCAGCAGATGAGAGGGAGTCAACGGATGAGTCATCATTGATGAACTAAACAAGGTTAGGAACAGATGTAATAGTATCATCATCACACAGTAGCACTTTATTTTGAAAGCAATGGTTACTTCATTTACTAAATTTGACTACTTTAGTGTCTATAATAATGTTTTCTGGGTGAATATCATTCAACTCCAGATGCAATGCACACTTGGGGGGGCTTGCTCATAACAAAGGTTTCCTCAACTGGTGCAGCCCAAGCTTGGTTCTTGGCTGTTGGATGTACATACTTTTTGCTCTTGTTGTTGGGGGCAGCAGATGGCACAAAGGCACCAAACACTACCATCTTTGTTGAGATGGTGTCCTTCTTCTTCTTCTTCTTCAGCACAGGAGTGTGTCCTCTTGTAAGAGTTAGGACTGCTGTGTCCTTGGTCACTGATGTGGTGGTTCTCACCAGATCTGGATCTGCTGCTAGACATTGATTTAGTGGAAGAGAAGCTTCTTAGTACTTGGAGTCCTTTGAGGGGGCTGAGAAGCCTCACAAGCAAGATCTGCTCATTTGATGGTCAGCATCAAGGTACATGGCATGGTGGTCCTTCTTGGCACCATCTCCTGATTTATGGCATTCACCTTTGTAGTTGCAATCAGAGTGATTGTATTTTTATTTGTTATCCTTGTGTCCTAACCATGCATTGATGCTCTTTTTGTATATAAGGGGGAAGTATGTATCAAAAGAGCCAATAAACTGTGTATGTAGGTCTGACTACATACAGATTAGTAGCTGAACACTGATATAGTATTAAGTCCTGTATAAGTTCTTCTTACTGAAGGTGGCCAGGTCAGAGTTAATGTCTGGCTACAAAATAGGAAATAAAAACTTGGAGTGGTACCTGTTGCTGGTTACCTGTCCAAGTCATAGCTGATATACTGTGATCTGGTATGGCACTGGTATGGTTGAAGCATGTGTAGAATGTATCTGCTTTTGTTATTCAAGGTCACAATCTCATTGGAATGTAGATATCTCTGAGAGAACTGGTGTGAGCTGCATGTCCATGAGGACTCCTCACATTGACCAAAAGAAAAAGAGAGAGATTGCTAGTAGTTTACAGTTAATCAATTTCACAATTTTCCATTTTGTTCAATCCTCAACTTTAGTTTAACCTACTGGACTGTATGCCACTCAAATTATAGACAACAAGCAGTCAATCCTACCCAATTGCCTTTCTCCAAGCCAGGCATGTCAAATATCCTCAAGGCTGTCACTTCACCCCAGTTTGGGTGGTGCTAAAAGTGGATATCTCTTTGTTCTGATGGGTTGCCTGACTGCACCATCCAGGATGGGTTGAAACAGCCCATTCACATCAAAATCTCCTTCACTGCCAGCAGTAAGGAGTACTCTCCAAGCATAGCACCCAACCAGACCTGCTTTAGTCCAGAGTTCTTTCTGACAATGACCCTCCCAGTTTTTAAGCCCCAGTGGTCAACTGCCTTCTTGCAAACAAGAAAGAGGATAGACAAATATTGTTTATGATCTTGGAACAATGCTTTCAGGAAGTTTCCCTAATGGAGTGGCACTATGTCATTGTGACATATGTTCTATCAAGAACAGAAAAACATACAAACACTTCCTTGAGTTCATTTGAGACTACTTCAAGTCATTGGCAGGGTTCCTAAACATTGGCAACCAGTTGATGTGCTGGATTTGCACTGTCAAAATGCCCACACTCATGCCAGTGCATGATTTTATGTGCCGCCACATGGGAACAGTTGATGATGTAGCACAAGGATTGCTTGCTTCATTGCATGATGGCTTTTCCTGGCAACCAGGAAAAAATAGAAATGATTTTTCTCTGTTCTTTTGCATCAGCAGCAAAAATATGCCACGATGCACAAGGTGTTTCCATTGAAAGTCACAGCACTCATTTGTTTATTTTGAGCAGTGACAAACCATGGACCATATCATTGGTATGCTTAAAGAGTTGAAAAACTGCTCAAAAAAGTCAAGCATGACAAGAGACAAGGCACAGAGGTGCAATTGCCACAAGCATCATTGTGCACACGATCACCATTTGTCAACTAATAACACAGCAATCACTGCAATTGTTACTATCACTATCACTATGGCATGATTGATACCATAATGCAATTAGAGCAATGCTTGTAACAATTGCAACAAAAACGATCACTAGATTAATTGCCATCATGATCACAAGGATCACTACAATCATCATGATTGCAAATGCAAAAACAATCATCATCAATCAAGATATTGTAACAAGAAGGAACATCATACAATGGACATCAATGCTGGCTACCAGACAAGCAGGTCTTGCTCACAAGGTTTCTCCACCTCCTGCAAGTACTCCAGGTATTCAAGGTGCTCCTCCTCCACTGCTTCCACATCCAGCAGTGGGTAGAGATCTGGTGAGAACCACAACCTTACTGACCATGGATGCAACAGTCCTCAGTCCCGCAAGAGGACTCACTCCTACTCTAAAGAAGAACAAGAAAACCATCCCACTAAGGACAGTAGTGTTTTTGCCACTTTCATGGCTCCTGCTCCTTCCAAAAGGAAACACAAAAACGGCATCCTTCCAATAGCCAAGCACCATGCCTGAAGGGCAGCACCAGTGGAGGAAACAAATACCATGATTGGGAATTGCTTCTAGATTTGAATAACATTCAAATAGAGATTACTGTTGTTGACAATAAATTAATTCAAATTAAAGATCACAATAACTGTAGCTTTCAGATAAAGCATCATCATGGTATGACAATGACACTTGTTCATCTATGCCTAGCCTTGTTGAGTTTGTCAATGACAACTCATCTGCTGACTCCCTCTCATCTGCTTGGAATGCTTCATACCTCTCAGCATTACAGACCTTTTAGACAGAAGTTTAAATGTCAGCTGTGGGGCACTGGAGTCTGATGCCATGGGCTTAGCCCCTGGCTGCTGTGTGTGTGGGGGGGAGGGGGGGCAGTCATCAACATGGTCATGAGCACGGTAATTTGTAGACCTGAATTGTAATATGGACATGTTAATGGTATAACAGGATCTAATGTTAAAAGACTAGTTTGGTGTGAATATCAGCTTATGCTTTTTTGCCATAGTGTGAGTTGGTTGTGTTAGCAGTGACAAGAGTGGAGCCAGCAAGCTTGGTGGTCCTGGCCTGGAGCTTGGCCATGTTAATGACTTTTGTGTTCCTGTCAAAGGATGGCATCTGGTCAACAAGGGTGTTCCATCTGCCAAAGGTTGCATTGGGCCACTTGGTGATGTCATGGTCATGAATCATGTTGCAGATCATGCCTCTGGGTCAATTTTACTGTCACAATGGCGGGAAGCACATAGGCAAAGCATTGGGTTTGGCTTATTGACCAAGGGAATCATCTTACCTGGTTTTCCTTGAAGATTAGGGTACCAGTTAGATTGTAAGTGGTTGGGCCCGGTGGCCCGGTGCAGGCTCTCTTGGCATTGGCGGGAGTTGAGCAACCAGCCTCCAGGTCAGAGGCTATAGCATGCTTGAGGGTCTTGCCTTGCTTGGACTTTGCTTGCTTTAATTCATCCACTTGGAGGAGTGGGAAGGAGGGAATTGTGCATGTGCGGCATTTGAACTTGTGCTGATGCAGTTGTCAAGTCGATTAAAAGCCTCTTGTAACTTGTCCGTGGCAATGTTGCCAATCCTGTAATTGGCAATGAGGAATGTGTCTTGGTGTGGTGGAGAGGGGGGGGTGAGTAGATGCTCAACTGGTCAATCATCTGAATGACCCATAGGAAATTGTCTTGTGGGCCTGTTGCTTTTCTTGAGGTATGCATGCATGAACACCAATATGACATGGAGCGTGAAGGTGTGTTCAACAACAAACATTGTGGGAGTCATGATGTCAAGGAGAGCAAGGTCACAGTGGAACTGTGCCTCAATGACGGTGCATATGTTGACCAGATATGCACACAAGTGGTCGACGTTGCTGATTGTGGTGCTTGTTGTAATCATGGTGTGCACTTTGCTAAGGTTCTCCTTGGATGTTCTGAGGAGCTCCTCTGCCTCGCAAACATAGGATGTCTCAATTACTTTGGTGAGTGTTTTGGAATTGGGGATGAGGTAGAAGTACCGGAAGCATTTCATGCTCTTGCTCATGAGCTTGATGGATTGCATTGAGGTGACCTCATAATAGCTGGTCACATATTGTGCATAGACAAGTGGGTCATGGTGGGGGAGGTTGACTTCAATGTGGAGGAAGTTGGTAGAGTCCCTGCGCAACTCCGGAATGTTGTTGAACATGTTGGCCATGTTCTCATTGATGGTGGCCATGTCAGGCAATCTATAGATCCACTTACTGTTTTCTGTGAAGACCATGAGGTGGAGGGTCTAGGAAGTATAGTCCCAGCCAAGGTTGGTGAGTGCACACAATCCCAGAGGCATTCATGTAGGGGTGCTTCCTTGAGGGTTGTCACTTTGCTGATGATGGTGCCCTGAGGCATCTGGTGTTTGTGTGATATGCTGGTTTCATGGGCAGTTAGGTCACCAGGGCATGGCAAGGTGTCATGGTTGCTCAGGGTTTGGGCATCAGAAGAGTGCACAAAGTACTTGTGGATCTTGAACTGGCAAGCCTGAAGTGCATCAATGGCAGACTGACTTCATCCTCTTCATCGTCACCAACTCTTCATTCTTTGCATAGTGGTACAGTGATCCATGCCTGTCCAGGGTATGGGTGTGGGAATATGAGGCAGTTGTTGATCTTTCCAAGGCTGTCATTGGTCGAGAGGCAGAGGAGTTTGATGAACTGCCTGTGATCAAATCCTGTGACACATTGTGCCCAGAAAGCTCTGCCCAGGATAGTGGTGTCAAGGATGTCAATGGTGGATTTGCAGATGGTGCCTTTGGCAGTGTCTTTCATGCTGAAAAGGATGGGAAGTGCTCTGGGCACGAGGACAACTTTTTACGAGGTGGTGCTCACAAGTGGGTCCAGAGAAGAATTGTGATCGTGATGTCCTTTGGGGCCTGTGTGGAAGCAGGGGGTTACATCATCAGCGCTGACACCTGCAATGCAGGCAAATACCTTGGCAGCATTGACAGAGGTGTATTCCATGTGCAGGAATCTGGGGTCATTGCTGCCATGGCTGAGGAGGTACTAATGTTTGATGCTATTGTTGGCATTGGTGAACATGCATCATTGTGGCTGGAAAATGAGGCCAATGCATTTGCCAGTAGTAATAGCATAGAATCCTGCAAAGAGGGTGTTGTTGGCCAAGGTAGTTATATGCTTGGGAGTGGACATTGTCTTACAGAAGATGTCGCCCTGCAAGGTGGCCTGGTTGGTGGTGCTCTTGAAGAGCGTGATGATGGCCAATGCGGTGGCCACTTGGGTGGGGGCTGAGGTGAGCCTGGGGGTGGTGGTGGCTGTGAAGTACAAGAGAACAGGAGGACCTGAGAGAGGTGTGTGGAAAGGGCTCAATACTTATACCACTGGAGTGCACTCCTTGTGAATGGGTTTTTGATGTAGGTTCATCGTGCCCAGGTGAGAGTGCCTTCAGGAGTGGATTCCATATGAGTAAGACAAGGTGTGTGCTCTCGTATTTGGTTGACCACCCAAAAGTTGGAACTGTTGCATTGGTGGCAACAACCTCCAGGGACTACCCGATACATACCTTGTGCGGTGGACATGGTGATGGACATGGTGGTAGAGGAGATGGTTGGAGAGCAGAAGAAAGAAACACCAAAACTTTTTGGAGAGCTTGCCAGTAGAAGGCAGATGTTCAATTGCAACATTTTGACAATGCAATGGAATAGGAAGGCTTGCCAATAGAAGGCAGGTGTTCAATTGCAGTTTTTGTCAATGCAATTGAATAATCAGAAATTGTGGGGATCAGTAATCATGCAGCAGCATTGGGGAGTGTGTATGTGACACTTATTTCCTGCCAAATGTGTACAGGTATTGACAACTCTCTGCTGCACAGGAATAGTACTTGGTGATGTTTAGGGATCCTTTGCTAGTCATATAAGGTATCCTGAGAGGCCTGGTGTTGTCCATGCTGGCTACAGATAGGGAAATGTGCCATGGAGACATATGAGCAGCTTCCTGGAAAGCTGACCCTCGTCCATCAAGGAAAATATTACAATACTATCTCAGGTCTGTATTTTTTTTTTATTTTACTTGCTGTATTCCTCACCAAAACTCTATGAGATCATCACAAATTGCCAAAATCAAAGACATTTTGTGTGACTATAGCACCTATTTATACGATAGGGTTATAAGAAACAACAAGTTCAACATTGTAAGTACACTCTCATGTGCTGTTTATTTTAGATCTTAACACTTGCTAACTTTCAAGTTTGATCAGAATTTCTCTGGCTGATACTTCCTTTCACTCTAAAAACATTGTTTTGCCTCTTCCTGGTAATATTTACATGTGGTGATCATGCAAGAATGACTGTAAATGAGCCTCAAAGTACTTGCTAAATCAGTGGGGGAATTAAATGTTAGCCCTGATGTGTGTCCTAGGTACTAATTTTATGATATTTTAATTTATTATATGTTGCTTTGGATTGAATAAAACTTAATTTTCTGCCCTTCATAAGATCTAACAGGGGTAGATGTAGTGCAGACTATTGTCATGTAAAGACACGTTTTGAAACAAATTACCACTGAAAATTATTGCTCCAACAATATCTATGTGTGTGATGACATCATAATGATGCAGATGATAGTCATGTGTAATGTTTATACCACAGGAGAGCGATTCAGGGTCTCTTGCCTTTTCAAACTACTCCTATCATGACAAATGCATGAAGTATGTGAGAGACATGGTGGTTGGAATGAATAGGTAAAAAGTCTATTGTAGCCGGTGCTATTGTCTCTTTTTGATATTGTAAATTTTTGCACCATGGGAGGACTTGAAACAGATTTGATAATACATACTCTGTTTGTAATGCTATGCATCATGTAGCTTTTATAGAGGATGGCAAACATAGATTGAAACTGTTCCAAATAAATCTTAGCAAAGATTGTAAGAATTTTCCTCTGCTGCTGAAAGATGTGTACTGTATTGTTCAGTTTTGGGCCAATTCTGGTAGGTTTGGCAGACTCTGCTACAAAAAACTCATGAGGAGTGATCACACAAATCAGTCTGGCATTGGAGAAGACATTTCTTGTCTGCCCACCTCTATGATATGATTCAGAGACTTGATTCATTTCTCATTGCTATTGTGAGTTAGAAGTGGTAAGATTCCTCAGAATTGACCTAGAACTATAATACTATGCTCCAATTGATTTTTGTTTTTTTTATACTTGTAGTATTGAACTCTGCACTTGTTGGGACAACTCCTTTTGTTTGTAGGGATACCCTGATTGGGTAGCTTGTGCTAAAATGTTTGAATGTTGCTTAATAACCGCATGGTGCATACAGATCTTGTGTGATGCATTAAGATGGGGAAGTAGATGCTTTAATAGTTTTCATCAGCATAGTGTTTGGGGCAAGGAAAATTCATACTTTTAAAGTACTAACCTACATAGAGAGCTATGTGGTATAGAAATGCCAGGATGCATCACACAACAGCATTGAATTTGATGACAAATGATGATAGTTGCACAATTTTTGTAGCAAAGAGAAACGGTGCTATTAATATTCTACCTTTCCCAGTCCAATCTAATTATAAACCAGATTGAACTGGTAACATGAAAATATTGATTGCTCAGTCTGTGTTGGCTACAAATATCAAGTTCTTCCTTTGCATATGTGACTCCAGCATGTACCAGAAAATTAGATATCATAAAAATGGATGAATAAATTTTTACACTTCTTGGGATCACTCAAGCGTAACATGGATCATAAGACCCATGAAAAGATATTTTGGGCCTTATAAACCAAGATATATGGTAGCTCTGCACAGATTATACAAATGTTATTAAATGTTTTTGTTTTTTGTGGTTCTGATGCACCAAGATGTTCTAACTATACCACAAGGGGGTGCAGTTATTGCACCATCCCTGTGAAGCCTGGTATGTCTAAATGCAAATCAATATGATGCAAATATTTCACCACATTGTTGGACATTCCTGTGTACTATCCTGTAAAAATATCATTGGCACTACAATCTAAAAATGCTTTTTCTCAAGATTGAGGTTGTGTGTCTGTTGAGAACAGGAAGAATTTCAAGAATATAACAAGAATCCAGAGTACATTCACCTATGCCTCTCTTCTCAATAAAAATATTACTTGAACCACAAGAATAAGTACTGAGAAAGTGTCATCACTCTGGGCCTTGCTACCCTCACACTGTCATTGTTCTGCAGCCCCCTCAAGTTGTTGCAGGCTGTTCCCTGTCCCTTCTCCAACTCTGTGGCTGTTGTGGCTGTCACTTCTGCTGTCATCAGCCCTTATCCTCCAGACAAGCTGAAGCCTGAACATGGACCCCTGGTTGATCCTCCATTAGAAAGTCCTCCAGTGGAGCCACCAGATCCAGAAGAGGAAGTACTGTTGCAAGATAACCCCAAAGAGATTGAATTACCTTCCGTGGCTAGTATTGCATCATTGATCTAGACTACACATGGAGGCATGTCATGTTGAAAGTATTTTGATGCTTTTGGAAGCTCACAGGAGTGAGTCCAAGGCAGCAATGGTATTATCTTGAAATAAGAAAAACTTCTGACATCTACATTGAGAGAAGGGACAATAAGACAGCAATACATCCATGACACCCCTGGAACATGTCAAAATATGGAATTGGATAAAAATACAATTTTGGTACGAGTGCAGTGAGTTTTGACAGTTGTTGGATGGCTGGTGAAGAAGACTCCAACAACAGAAAGGGATACACAAAAGATTGGCTTGCCACATAATGGATTGTCCTTTTAGTGTATTTTGTCTTTGTTCAGCTGGTTGAGGATTTATTTGATGTGCTACTATCTACCAGCACCTTAGCACTCTCTGCTGTCAGCCAGAATGCCCTACTACTGTTGCTAGTAGCCAAATGGTGCAGATCTGGCTCATGATGGAGAGTGATGAAAGAGGAGAAACGATCTCTTTTTGAATCTCTTGTGGAAGCTGGGAGAGTACAAAAATCCTTGGCCCTATTAATCGTTTTTTTACCGTAACGTGATTACGGTTACATTTAGATTACTGCAACGCTCAAAAAATGTTTGTGTTGGGATTAGTACTAAGGTAAGGGTTGTGACGTCACAAAATGAGACTCCTACACAGGAATATTCACCGGAACGAGCGGAATTACTGCAGTAATTTCAAAAAAATTACAGGTTACTGTGTTTTGGTGACAGTAACCAAAACCGGAATTTACAACCTAGGTGGTAAGTTAGGTATCTGAAGGATACCTTCAATTTGTTGGGTTTTCATGTGTCCCATCTGGGCATGTTTGTGGCAAGAGTCTCTGAGAGCATCCTTTGCTCATGCCATTTCTCTGCAGAAGACTACAAGGGCATAAAAACAGATCCACAGTCTTATCATGGCCACACAGCATAAATAACAAAGCAGACAAACACTTGCTAAAAATTACCCATAAAGTGAACCCAAAAACTACTGGTTGGACCTTGGGTAAGACAATATGATTGTCTCACCTCTCTTACATTAAAATTGTAAAGGAGAAAGTCTCACATCATGAAAGCATTATCATGGCCTACAAAATGAGGTACATCAAGGAGAGTCATTAAAGTAAGACTATTGTTTCCACAACTAAGTCTAGAGCTGGTCAAATAAAGGTATGCTTGCATTCTAGTACAGCATGCTAGATATAGATTGCACAAACACAGAATAACCAAGATTGAATTCTTGGTCACGTTAGCATTTTTGATTTAAAAGAACATGGAATGGTCTTGTTGAGACAAATATACACAGCAAATGATTCTATGAGAACATCTGATTGGTTTACCTTCAGACTATTCCACAGAGAACAAAAACAGTAACCATTAGCATGGACTTATCATGTTTCTATAGCACTTTAGTCACTTCTCCAGTTAAAGGAAGAAGCAAAGCAATATCATTGCTCACCTCTTCTTATACCCAGTCAAAGACCATGCTACCTGGGAGCACAAAACTGATAAGTAGATTCTGAATTGACTTTGTCAACCTTCATAGTACAAAAAAAGATAACACTTCATGAATTATCAGAACTTTTAGGGAAGTCAACAAGCAGATTGTGAGAAAATCATTCTCAACACCCAAAATCAGAATGGTTCTGCAAGAACTAGAAGGCTTTGCATATGCCACAGCCTTTGATCTAAATATGGGATATTACTCCATTAGATTTGATCCAAACGAATTCAAAATATGCACCATCATCGTGCTGCAGAGTAAACATTCATACCTGTGACCACCAATGGGTACTGCATGTTCTCTTGACATGTTCTAGACCAAGATGTTTGATCTAATGGCAACCCATGAGTTAATGCAAACTTATTCTGATTATGTACTATGCAACACTAAGGGCAGCCTAGATGACCATGTTGCCAAACTAAAGAGGGTCCTCGTCAGGTTGCAGAATGCAGGCTTGAAAGTAAATCTACACAAGTTGTTTTATCTTTACCAAGGGTGAGTTCAGACACACCAAAGCCACATAGGCTAACAAAACAAAAAAGATGGCATGACATTAGGATGCTGTCGATCAACAGGTCCACACTGTTAAGGCAGCTATTGCCAGAGATGTTACCTTTGCATACCCTGATTATTCACAGGGTCTTTGACATTTACACTGATAGCTCCAAATTTCAGTAAGGATCTGAAATAACTGAGAACAACAGGCCGCTGGCAGTTTTAGTAGAAAACTGAGTCCAACACAGTAAACGTACAGTGTGACTGAACAAGAAATACTCACTATCATGGAAACACTAAGAGAGTTCAAAGGCATGCTTTGGGGACAACAAATAACTGTCTACACTGACCACAAAAATCTAATGCATGATACTCTAGGCCTGACTGCTGATCAAGTGTTCCACTGAAGATTACTCCTAGAAGAGTATGGCCCTACCATCTTGTATATCAAAGGCATCTACAACACTGTTGTGGGTGCTGTTGCTCATGCCAATTCACAACTCGACTATGGACATGTTATAGACAATAGGTCAACCTCAATGTCTTTTGCACAATGTGCTGTTGCAGAAGAAGGCCACAAGAATGCCCCATGTTGTAGCTATTGAAGTTTTCTTCTCATGATGTCTCAATTTCCCTCCAAAACAAAGTTGTGTAGTTTCAGAAGTGTATATTTCCTTGAGGTGGATGGAACTGGTGAAATACCACCTTTTTGTAGAGGACTTGTGCAGTGATTGAGGTTGAGCATGTGAATGCACTCTCAACTCACATTGACAGCAATAGGGATATTAGAATGCAAAATACAAATCAGCATAGCATTTTTCATGGTTAGATCTGGATGTAGGGATTTTGGAGTTGGGAAGGAAGAAAAAAGTTATTTTTCCTTGAATGAATCATTTGTTTTATTTTGGGTAGGATGTGATGGTTTTTAACATTCTCTGTCCATATCCCTGTTGATCCGTTAATTTTGTGAAACCTTGTATGTTGTATTAGGATGCATTGAGGATGTGCTGCATTGGTCGCATTTGAAGTTTCGTCTCCATTTCCCTCCATACTGAAGGTGTGTATTTTTCACAGTGTCTATCAACTTAAGGCAGATGAAACTGGTGGAATGTCACCTCTTGACATATACCATTTATCTGTTCTTTTCACTTTGCACTAGACAAAGAAAGTAAACACAGTCATAAGATATTGGTTTCTCAGAAACAATACATTTGAAGTATATACTCATCAAGAATGCTCCTCAGAAACAATAATCCAAGAGAAGCAGTTGAGAGAGTTCAACTGCTCAACTGAGAGGCCTGCAGCGTGAGAACTTCTCGACTGGCAAGCCTGAAGTTTGAGAGATTCTCTGTGAAAATTAGATCACCTGAGGTTTCATACCAAGCCATGTAGAAACCCACACAATCTCCAATCGATTCATGAGCATGAAAATACCAAGACTGTGTTGAAATCTACACAGTTGTGTTTTTCCACAATTAAGCACATTTGCTTCATCATGGTATTGTAGCGCTTCATTCTAACACTTAATTTAACTTATAAATCATCACCAGAGTATTCTGAACTGACTATTTTTAGTTCTAGATTCGAATACTTCTGGTTTAAGTCAATGCCTCTGCTACCAAACCTTTATTTGTGTGACGTAACAACCTCTACCAGCCTGAAGATAATGACTGTGAACTCAGAAGTCTTAAAATTGCATACATGGAGAAAAGAGAATGATTAAGGGAACAGTCATGCAAGCTAATTCCAACCAGTTTAGTGATTATCTTCTACCAACTGCTCTCACTGGCCGTGGATGATACAAATAAAGCTCAGCAATGGAACAAATGTACAAGTTCAAATTTCACATGCATTCATACCTGGATAATAAAGCAAGAAAACTATGCAATATAACACTTGTGACGGGTTGAAATGTATTGGCTGCTTAGGAGGTACAGGAAGAAAATAATCCCATCGAACCTCCCATGAAACCATGTTCTAGATGAATCAAAAGACAAAATCATTGAGCAGAAGTCTGAACCCAAACATATCATGTGAAACTTCATTTCCAATATTTTGAATGAATAACATCGTGCATTTTAAATGAATTACCCCAAATTTTAAGCCTTTTTGTCGTCATAAATGGTGCTAACAATGTTTTATGCAATTGTCAACCCCGTTGAAGACATCGAAGTAATAAGACACACATATGAGAGAAGTATATGCATTGTGCGGCAATATCAGATTCTACATGGTTGCGCTGCCACATGGGTCTACACTCAGCGTAATTAAGCTTAATTGGCTGGAACATATCTCAGTCAAACCAACGAAATCTTGAATAACCACAGAACATTTACAGTTATGACATGGCAATGTGAACACGATCTGGTTACCTATACTTTACTCCTCAATGACCTCCATGGGAATAGACCCAGAACTCATCGTCAAAATATGTTGTCTTCCCTGAGAAAGACTGGTACGAGCGGACACATCAGACAAACTATCTCCATCACAACTTTCAACACTCCTCGCTTCATTTTTGAACTTTATGTTGACCAAATCATTTGCATCTTCTACGATCTCTGTCTGGCGCAGGTTTTTTTCAGGCTTGGGCAACAAGAGGTAACTCATGAATAGCAATGCTATTATAAATACCCCGATGCGTGTGGCCATAAAACTTGAAATCCGAAAAGCCTCGTATCTCCAAGATATAGTTGAAGCAGTCTTATTCCTGCAGACATTCAAGTGAGACAAGAGTGCGTCGGGCAGCGATTTGAAGAGGAGACATAATGTACTTCTTCCTAATCGCTTTAGCAGCGAAGGAATGATGCTCGAGACTTTGGTAGTGATCCAACTAACTAGTAGGCAGGTGTACTTAAACACAAGTGGAAGATAAATCTGGTTCGCCACAGTGTTGAGCAAACTGATTGCCATCATGACAGAGTCTCGTACCGAATTCATCCAACGGGAGACACCATCTAATATCCACACATACTTGGATGGGAAATAATGCACCAAAGTGTCACAAGAATGTTTTGGCACAGGAAGCGAAAATTTCAAATCGAACCAGTTGCACATTTTGTACAAAGTGTTTTGAAAGAGCGCAGAGAGGAATCCAAAACAAAGTGAGATTGCTGCAATGGCAACTGAGACAATCATGGAGTATTTTTTAACGGCAGCAGTATACAATCTTTTCCCATGCTCAAGATTCTTGGCCAAATGCTTCTGCCCAAAATCTATGGTGTCAAATGCAATCACTAAAAATGTGTTGATAGTTGACCATAACGATATTGCATGAAGCGCAACCATCAAAAGACTCAAAAGTATTCGGGTGATGATATCAACCCAATCTGAAAACGACATTTTGAAAGACGGAGGAACCGTTGACGTTGTCAGCGCATATGATTGAAGTGGCACCAAGGCCACATTAAGCAGGAGGCTAACAATGAATATCATGGCATCCCTTCTCATAGAACTTGTTGACTCTGGTTCAATGGGCGTCGTATGTAAATCTGACATTTCACTCTGGAAGTTAGAACCCAATAGCTGCCCCCCGCCCTTGTTTTTCTTGAGCCTCCCTGCTGCCCGAGCTTTTGCATCCTTCAACTCCTTCAGACGGAAAGCTTTGCTCTCTGAAAAGGGCTCTGGTTGTAGACGAAGGGCTGCCCTTTCTCGGGCCAAGGCCGCTTTTTCTTCCTTGGTCTGAGGTCGTCGATGTTCGAATTCTTGAAAGAAATGTCTCTGTCGATCCCGTATTCGCACACGTTGGGGAGGTGTGGACGTCACGGATCGGCCCGAATGTGAGGGTGTGCAGTCATCGTTATCCAGTCCGGAGGATGGTAGCCGTAAGAAACTCTCGGGAATAAATCGTTTCAGTAGATCCCACTTTGGGGCGCGAAATTTTGAATCAAGGGATGTATCTGAATGACATCGACGGTGAGTGCAGTCGTTTCCCTCTAAAAAGGTGGCTTTGTCGACAAGCTGATATCGTTGTATCGCAGCATGTGCGTCGTCAATTCGAGTTCGTGACAAATTCTCAGCATCACTGTCGACATCAAGTGTATCAGCGGATCTCCAGCCCTCGAATATCTCTTCTGCTTTCAAATCTTCCTCAGAAACCTCGAACGCCCTCACAGGAGGCATATCCCTATGTCATGCGCATCAAACGAAAGGAATGGTTGATTTTCATGCAGAGCAGGCAAATGATTCGAATGGACAAAATGCGACTCACCATCCCAACTCGTCGCAATACGTGCGAAACTTGGGCAACAACCAGTCCCTATAAAACCTAACATCCTCTCTCATTCTCCTTGAATGTGGGTTCCTAATGGGATCTTTGACGACCTTTGTCGCGGCCGCCTGCAACCTCGCCAACATGACTCCACACATTCGTTTCATACAAAAATCAATAAGACTCTGCGGCAAAAAATGCAAATTTGGATCAATATTGACGACCATTTTCGTTCGGGCAGAAGATGCCGATAGGATTTTGATGGAGGCAGAGAAGTTCCGAATGGTCATACGACCGTGGCCTATTCCTTTAGGAACGGGAGGGAGGGCAATGGTGGAGAGGATATCGTCGCGGGCCAAGAAGGATGTCGCATTGATGTTGAGGATGGGCGAAGACGATTCCGATTCTTGAAAAGTAACCGATCGTTGGTGTTGACAGTTTTGCTGTTGTTGTTGCGGTTTAGTGGATGGACCGCCAGTATTCTGCTTCTGTTGTGTCAATTGTTGATTCTGTCCATTGGTCGTCTCATTCGCGCCACCGCTATCATCCTCAGTATTGTTGTCATCATTCTCATCATCCCCGAGCCCGACAGCGACCAACAACACACTTCCATCTTCCCTCATGCAATCACACCCCACCGCCCTATAGCAGGCATCTCGCACCATTCCTAATAATGGAGTCCCGACAGAATACCATGCCACTACATCTAATTTATCCAACTGCGCCAATTTTTTACTTTCGTTACAAAACGGTGCCCAGGTATGATAGAGATCGCATTCTCTGAGAACTACCATTTGTTCAAATAAGGGTATTCCATGCAATTCTCCTTCAATTTTGACGGATAGTGTATTGTCTGATTCTCGCCGATAATGTGTGGTGATGCCAAAGAGTGTTTGAGAGAGTGTCCATGAAGTGTGTGTCTCGAGGTTTTGTTGTGCGGTGAGGAACATCGTGGCTCGTTTCTGTATTTTGTGCAAGTAAAAGGCGTGGAAAAGTTGAGTGTGTCAGTTGCATATGGCATGATGAGTTGAAGATCATTGTGAACCGATTATTCAACAGACGAGCCAACTCCCAGGCAGTCATAATATGCACCGAAATCAAGCAAACAAACGATCAACCATTGGATTCTGTGTGCGCAATGTAACTCAGTGAGCAACGAGCGATGCATTTGACACAAGCGCATCGGGGTAATCGGAACAAGGACAGCTCATTAATCGAGCAGTAAGCCATTCAAAAATTGTAAGGTAAAAACTCTTCACCTCCAAAGCCTGAAACTCGTCGAATCTCCGCATCATGAACTTGTAGGCCAATTCATTGTCGGATGGATCGTTGATAATGTCATCATTTTGGTTCTTGTCGTGTCCATCGTCTCTGTGACTGGTTCTCCACGCGATGTTTTTCCAGCTTCGACGCATACTCTTTTGACCGTCATGACTTCTCTGACTGTGAGCACGACTGCCCCCGGCGTCCATCGCTTCTTCTTCGGCAATGTTTCCGGCAGCAGTGGCATCCGCATCGGTGTTCTCCCTCCAGTAATCCAGCCGCTTCTTGACATTGGTATAAAGACGATGTGCCAATAAATGGCGTTCGTCTTGTATCAAATGCAGCACTCTCTCAAGATCATGGAGCGAAGATTGCGATGGCAGGGCGCTGTCCGAAGGTTCGAGCTGTGGCCGAGCGTCAACGACGCGTTGTAAGGAGGATTCAACCGGCCGCTCGGCATCACTGGCAAGATCGTCGGTTCTTCTCGCACTGGAAAGCGACCAGGAATCGCTGCGCGCCCTCCTCGGTAGAAACAATTTCTTGCGCGACAAGGTCTTGCTTTTGCCGGTCGTCGAGGTGGAGGCGCCTTCGGTGGACTTGGCGTCGATATCTAGGGAATGACTCAGGCCGTAGCGCGAGCGTTGGTGGGAGGGGGATTTTAGGACGAAGCCCATCGTGGACGGGCGAATATCTTTCTGTGCGGTTTGGTAAGGTTTGGTATATTGTAGTTGAAGAAAGTGAACGCAATCCCAGAGGCAGAAATCCGTTATCTATGTCTACGTACTTACGTACTTACGTATTGTCCTGCCATGTACCATCGTATTGTCCTGCGCACTGGAAGGGACCCTACCATGACGCCACGCAAGGCCTCGTTGTCCGCTCTGGCGGCTCTTCTGGCTGTATCGACGCCAGTACCGACCGACTCCTTCAAATCCTCCTCGTTTCCATCCATCCATGTATCTTCCAAACGACACGGCAACAAGCTTTTCGCCAGCGGCGGCATGGACGCCTACGCCGCCCAAATGGCTGCCTTGTCCGCGAACGCCGCCGCACCGACATCGAGTCCAGCGCCGTCTCAGCCATCGCCCGCATCGACATCTTCCTCGTTTTCTGGCACAGCCACCGCATCTTCCGCCATCGCCTCCCTCTCCGCATCTCAATCCCAAATTCTCTCTCGCATCGCCTCTTCCATACCCGATCTCGCGCCAAAACCCGATCTAAGTTACGACGCCTCCTCGGGCCTCATCGTACACGGATTTCCGGTCATTCTCGATGCCAGAGATGCTCCCGGTCCATCCAACATCGCATGGCTTTCCTCGCTATGCATCGACAGCACATTATCCAGCTTCACCGTGTTCAACGGGCCCCTCACGGACGTGCCGCACCTCCTTTCCAGATGCGCCGTCGACCACGAGCGAGATCGCATGCGCTTCTTTTTGGATTTTCGACCGCGAGCCTACGGAGCCTACGATCTGCGCAAACCCGATGGGACCTATCCCGGTCCGGACGTCTTGGGACGAAAATCCTTTGAGTATTCCGGAAATCGGAGGCAGTTTGACGAAAAGTTTGGGACGCCCGAGGTCATTTCCTTTTTGGACGGGGTCGTGGACAGTTTGGAGGGGTGCGTCAGGTTGGGGCAGGATATCGACAGTTTGGGAGAATTGGAGAGAGTCACCAGGGGGCCTTTGGCGTTGGATGTGCTCGTTCCCATCAGGTGAGTTATTGTTCAGTCAGTCCATTAGAGACAGTCAGTCCCTCCGTCAGTCACCTTCGACAGTCACGCCGTGTCGACACGCATCATCATCTCTCATTGTTCGCGCATCCGTGGCTTTGCTACGAAATCAAACACAGTGAACACAACATTCACACAATCATTCGAGCCAGAGAAACAGCTGCAAACTACTGGCTAACATGGGCACTCGACCCCGCTCACGCTCATAGACCGGGAGCACCCATCAACAGTCAATACGTATACGATACCAAGTACAAGCAGAACGCCTACGGGGCATTGTTGAATTTCTATCGTGGATTGTATGGACAGGTGGATGGGGAAAAGTTGGCCGTGGCGGATTCCGGACCTTTGGATGAGGCCTATGTTGGTGGAGGGAGTTAAAACATGGTTCCTGTCCGTCGAAATGGTTTTGTTGACTCCAGTGCTGCTCCGAAATAGTGGGAAAGTTCATTTTTGACGCTGATGTACGGTGAAGGACATCTTTATGTTTTCACGTGCAGCCAACACTACGACAGTGTTTAATATTTAATCACAAAATCTACTCTCAGTCGCCGTCAATTATTACATGGCAACCGGGTACCTTACTACCCCTCATCACTCTTGGGCCAAACAGGAAATGCCAACGAACGTAGGTCACAATGATGCAATGCAGATTAACAGACGACACCTCTCAATGGACGCAATTTCACACGGCAGCATTCAACCTTGTGAAATAATGTGATCTGTACCTCTGTGCTCTCGGTCATGTTTGTTCATCACTACCTGTACAACCTGTCAACTGCGTTACTTACTACTCTTAGGCAAGCTGCGTGCGTCGAATCGATTCCATTCTCAGACCACTAAGCATCAGTGGACGTCCATAGTGCATGATGTGGTAATGGGTGTCATATTCATCATGCACACAATATTGCTTACTGTACAGATCCACCAAGGAGTATTTGATCTCATCTCTCGCTCTCATCATCCTTCGAAACCACGACAAGCTTCTCATTTTCATCCATTGCTTTCGCCTTTTCCGCACAAACACCCGTGGAGAAACCTCCAAATTTGATCATTTTCTTGTAAAATGGAAAAATGCACAATCCAAAATTAAAGCCCGAAATTAGAATGCACACAACCGTTCCAAACAATAGAATCGTCCATGCCTCATCATGATACCAAATCAACATCACTTTCGCACTCAAGTATACCCAACAAACACCCCTCATCCATGCCATGATGACAAAACACAGCCCGTTCATAATTCGAAACGCCCACAATTCTTTCGTACTCTTCAAGTCCAAACACTTGGTGATTTCATTCACACCAATTGCAATCGCTGCAGCCCATTGCAAATTAAACGTCAGTAAATGCAACTCTCTCAATTCTCTGTACTTGAGCACCATGGGTAACCCCAGTGTGAGCGTCATACTATGATGGACCATCCAAATGGCCAACATATTGTTCGGTATGCGTTCTCTCCCGTCCGGTAAAGTAGTGCGTGTGATGAATATATCTGCCATGTCGGATAACTCCCATCCCATTTCAGATAAAACTCCCAAACATGCCAGACTGGACGATGTAGAATCATCGCAGAGACCAAACACTGCCGGTAGACACAATGCCCCGCCGATGAAATGCTGAAGATAAATTCCCTGCATTTTTGGCCAATCATTCATCATGATATCAATGAATCTGTCTTTCGTCCATTCGACATTCAAGGCCTTGCACATGGCCAGTCCCACCCGATCGTATTCTCGTCCGAATGCCGATCGAAGCCATGACTGCCGTTGTGCGAAGGGATGCAGCGCGAGGTGCAGAAGGTAGAAAATGACCCACCAAAAGAGAGCGATGCTGGAGACGAGAACTAAAAGATCGTGGCGTGTGGGTGTGGGGTTGAAGATGGTGGCGAGGAGGTTGTTGGGCAACGCCGAGAGAGCGGAGGGGAGGAGGGAAGTCATGGTCGGCAGCCGATAGCTCGGGTTGGATGCGAGAAAGGATGTGGGTAGTGTTTTTCAAGATGGTTGGTAGAAAGATTCGGAGCGGAACAAATGAAAAAAAATGGAGATGAAGAAAAACTCTCTTACCTTTGTAAGTCACGTTCGCTGGATACGTTTTTTAGGTAACTGGATGAAGATTCGATGATAAGATTGTGATTAGATATCTTAGACATGATCATGTAACAAGGTAAGATCCGCGCCACACATCCTTCATTGTTCTACTCGTACAATGCCAGATCGTAGTATGTACCATACCATACCAAACACCGATTGACAGGTTAATCTCGCGGGTCATTTGAGCACAATAGAGGCGCCTTGAAGATAGCGGTACAAAATAAAGTATGGTACAATAATAAACCCGGGAAGACATCTCGTTTACATGAACAACAATAACTGTTACCTATTGAAGGCAAAGTTAAGGAATAACGTTAACCCTACAATGATATTTTATCAGAAGGTACTATATCTTAGGCAAGGCTGTTTACCCTCCTGTACCCTCAGTGGATAATATTGTGCTTATCTCCACTGTTCGACTTTTTCATTGGCCATTCCTGGAGTGTGGAGCAGGCAACAGCGGGCAAAGGCCACGACAAGGGTACACCAGAGTTGACTACCGCAACGTGTCCAATTTTTCCACTCAATTGACCAACATCCTTGATTAAAAACGTCCCAATCGTAGATGATGAATATACGCCGTTTGGGACAGGGTGTCACCCGCAGGGGAGGCCCTGATTACAAGTTTTTATTCATATTCTTTGTGGGCCAAGCGCTACTGTTGCTGGCGATCAGTTTTTCATTTCAATTTACTGTGATGCACAATATGAATATGGACCAAGGTCAGCACTCGCCACGAGCGTTGAATAATGCTGCTGATGCCGAAAATGTTTCATCTGCCTCAGCAAAAGTGGGAGGCACACAAATCGATCCACCACGACAGACTGAGTCACAAGATCAAGTCACGCGACCCATAATAGCCTACACGGTCACCATCACAGGATGCGGCAAAAACGACAAACGGTACTCCGCAGCCGATGCCATGGGTCTCATCAATCAGGGAGCCGCCGTCCTCGCCCACTCGATTGCATTGGCACATGCCAAGAGCAATAAATACGGGTATCAAATGTATGCCTTGGTGCATCCCGTGGCAAAGGAGTGTTCTGCCAATTTGCCTAAATTGGGGTATACAGTGTTGGTCAGGAATACACCGTTTGATAAGGGGGATATTCGACAACAGTTCTTAAGAGAGAATATTGATAAGGCTTCGTGCTGTGGAGAGAAAGAATTCATTAAATTGTATGCATATACCTTGGTGGATCATCCGGTTGCCGTCATTTTAGATTTGGATTCTTTGGTCTTGCAGCCTTTGGATGATTTGTTTGATGCCATTATAGAAGGCGACGCGCTGAAGGAGGAGACGGTGAAAAAGTTGCCCATTCACGACAAAGAAAACGCTAAGATTCCCAAGAAGATTGATGCTTTTTACACCAAGGACTACAACATGATTAATGCTGGAAATCACGAGGTTGCTGGAGTCCAAGGGGGATTTCTCATGCTTCGTCCTTCAGAATCCATATTTGATGAGTACATTGACCTTGTTCTAGAAGGGAACTACATACAAGGCAAGGGCTGGGGAGGTAAATACGGCTTCTTTTTTGGAGGGGCACAAGTTCAAGGTATTTGTGCATATTATTATTCAGGATTGCATCCAAACGAAGGCGTTGAACTGAATCGATGTAGGATTAATTCAATGGTCGATAGTCCAGTGTTTGAAAAGGGTTCGGATGCTAACGGGAAGTGTAGAGATGGGAGAGACATCTGTGAGGATTGCAGGGAGACTGACGTTTCGGAGTAAGTTTCTTTGAATTTGACATTTTTCCGCGTGAACGCGTCATTGTGCAACTAATCTCGTGCCTCTGTAAAAAATTCAGCATACTGTCGTCACACTTCACAATCTGCGGAAAGCCATGGAATTGCAGCCCCAACAGTCAAAAGTTATGTTCTCAATTGCATGGTGAATGGTTTCGCATTCGAAGACATTTTGAAGAAACTCGAACGGATGGGATGGGTTACGTGCCACAGTTGGAGGGCACTTATGAGCCAGAGATTTTTCACGGATATTGTACAAATCGCGATCAGTATGTCCAAATCAAAGTGTAATGAGAAAAGTGATCTTAATTATCATCTTGAAAGCCCAAAAGTTGCATTACTTAATTATTTGTGCATAGATAATCAACTAAAAAATATACATTTTGAACAAGCGTCACCATCTAAACAATCGCAAAAAATTGCAGTGCGTCCTGTTACACGAGCTTCACGATTATCCTCCAACATCTCCTGCAAAATATCGATCAGAGGATCGCATTCTACAGATATGCAGGACTGACGTGAAATGATCAAGCTCGATATTTGGCCTTCCTTCCTAAGGTTTTGCGACATCGATACAAGGTCCGTATCCTCGCAGTTATGACTCTCAGTGGGCTTGAAGACAGAATAGTACATAAATGGGTCATCGCTTCGAAGAGATCTAACAGCAGATTCAGTGAGCGATGTGACGTCAAGCTCCTTCGTCGTAGTCTCTTCCTTTGACTTGAATGTAGGAACACTGATCACCGGACCCAGCGTGCTCGCATATTCGCTCGAGGATGCATATAATTGAGGAGTTGGTCTTCTTTGCTGCATGTTCAACATTAGTTTTCTGCTTCGCCTCTGGAGATGAATCAAGATGAAATGAAGTTTTAGACTTATTATGGTATTAATGCT
>JALLPD010000051.1:0-23638 GCA_036940065.1 Cyclotella cf. meneghiniana
TAAATGTGTGTTTGTTTGAATTTTGGGTACGCTCCAGTACATTCTGTTAGGTTTCTAGCATCAAAACAACACTTGACAAAATTTCTCTCTTTGTAACAATCTCATCCCCCCTAAAAAGGGGCGACATATTGCAGTTGATGTGCACTGCAGTGAAATATTGTGATGCCAGTGTTGTGACTAAACATTTGGATGAGAACAAACTTCATCGATGTCGGGGAAAATGCTGCCCCATACAACGTATCATCAATGCCTGCCATGGTCGCATCATTAATGAAATTGAAAGTGGTGTCATGAACGTGTGGAATATTTACTGTCAACGAACCATGCTGCGCTAAGTGGGAATAGTGTTAGTACAGACAAAATGGACATAGTGCACGCTGAAGCCCATGTGATGACTTGAACGGGAAATGACAACGTTGGGTGGAAAAAAGGTTACCTAATAGAGAGAACATCTATGCCAACAAAGATATTGAGAAGAGGCAACAGCGTATTACATGCAATTTCGAAGATGCTCCAAATAGCCGCCCTCATAGCAGTTTCTCCAGATTGGTCCTTCACTTTTGCAGAGTGTCAATGTCCATTACAGGTACAGTGGTTCGGTTTTCCACTGCCGGCTGAGTCTCTTTCTCCAATTGTAAGAACTTTTTGTTGAAAAAATACAGATAATTTTTAGAGTGTATGCAACTATATGTTTACCAGTAAATATGATATTCCCATTAAAAAAACCGTTGTTTCACCAACCCGTGGTAGCAGGTGCTCTTTTCGCAGTAATTTTATCTTGAGAGGATGGTACTGTCTGCCACTTCTTCCAGTCGCTGAAATTATGAACTACAAAAATTTAGCCAAGTGAAATCAATCTGTCTATTAAAAAGGGTCTACCAGATTATTCAAACATGAGCGAGTTTAACGAGGTGCCATGGCCGTACTGAACCCTGTTGTCAAAATGTTCCCCTTCTTGTTCATCTTATTCATGTTCTGTTTGGTTCTATACTGTAACCTTCTCCCCTTGTCGTCCTCTCGCCTCTGCTTCTTCACTGCGGCACGATACCTATACAACGACAGAGAAGTAAATCCTCCCCGACCTTCAGTAGAACCACCGGCAAAGACAAGAATGCCTTTGCCATTCCTTCCGGTGGGGATACTTCCAGACATTCGAGCAATACTTGATACCATTGTCGTAGAGGATTCACCTTCTCCTTCGTTAGCATTCCCATGTCCCCGCATCCCATTTTCCAAACGATACAAATTCACCACCTGTCCTCCGTACAATCTATCTCCTGCGGCCAAACGCGCCGCTCGAACCGCAGCCCTCTCCATTCTATCCGGCGCAAATCTCTGCTTGTAATATCTCGCCAATCCACGATGGCCTATGATGCGCCCGTCTGGAAAAATGAGTTCTCCCAATGGTGTAATGTCGAATCCATGAGTGGCAATTTCTTCTTGGTAGGCAGCGTACAGATCATCATCTTCTTCCATATTGTCATCCTCGTTGTCCTTGTCCGTATCTTGATCATCTTCATCAACATCTTCCCATTCTCCCTCCTCATCTTCTTCCTCTGCATTTTCGACAACTGCATTGTTGTCTGCGTTCTTCTTCTTCCTCTTCCCCAAAAACTGTGCATTGGCCTCCTCAAAATCATAAAAAACATCGAATTCCTCCTGATCAACACCCCTCTCGTACAATATCTTACAATGTCTCTTATCCCTCATATGCTTCATACACCCCTCGGAGGTGGTAAAGATCCGTTGACAATAAAGGCAAGTTCGTCCCAATCGAATTTTTTCGGAGCAGTAACCTATAACGCCCTCGGTGTCAATGCAATATTCGGGATCGGGGAGGTAGAAAGAGTATGTATTCGTCATGTAGGTCAGGTTGTCAGCGAGGGAGGGGGAGACGTGATTGTCAAAGAGGGATTGGTTTGGGTTAATTTCGGGTAGGTCGTCTTCTTCCATTTGTTCTTCTAGCTCCTCGTCGGCATGAGTCATTTCTGCATCAGCATTCTCTTGAGTGACAAAATTCTCCGGGGATTCTTCACTTCGCTCCTCCCTCTTTGCAAAAGCAGGTTTCCTTCGATTCTCCTTCCTTCCTCCTCTCTTGTTCGCCTCCTTGTTGGCCCTCGCGCTCCTCTTCCCATCCTTCAAATGATCCACTCCGCTGCGCTCCTCCCTCCCCTCCCTCTCCCTCCGCAACGCCAACGCCGCTTCTAAACGGGCATTAAAGTCCTCTTCGTTCAACATGGGCAGGCCATTCTCGCGTCGTTTGAGGTTGTAGCGGTGCCAGTCGGATTTGTAGTGGGTTTGGAGTTCGAGGCGAGAGGAGAAGGTTTTGCCGGGGGCGGTAGTGGAGGTTAGCGTTGCCGAGAGGGGGTTGGCGATCGGTAGCATGGTCTAAGGGTTGGATATGAGGCGAGCGACAATTTTGGTTTATGGTGACGGTGGGTGCCGATAATCTGCGATGATCGAAATGTGCGACAAGTTCACGGTTCGAATTGAAATTTAAGAAAGTCTCCCAAGACCTGAGAGATAATCCTGGCACATCACGTCATCCACGATACGTTCTTTGGAAAAGGTGGGCGTTTGTACTACTTTGTTGTAATCAGCCCGATGCCTTGAATAAATTAGTGGTAAAGGGATGAAATTGATGGTAATGACAACTGAAAATTGACAAAGTACCATCATTTTTTTATTTCCGCCAAATTCTCATGATCGTTGGGGAGGCAATCGGATTCGGTGGCTGTGACGAAATGTATCCTTTGTTATGTTTGGATCTGTCCGGGGTGAGATCTTGAGGGGCAAAATACAGAGCACTCTCCTCCATTTTTCAAATATCCCCCTAAAAGAGTACTTTTGTTTCGTGACGACAATGCACAAAATGTGTGATGACCCTGTAAATGGGCAACTGATGACCTGTGGGTTTTTCAGTTATACCGCCAACCAGCCGCCAACCCGAAGGGTGACGGTCATCCTCAGAACCACCAGCACGTGGACAATCGAACCGACGCTGCCCGAACTGCTCTCGCCTGACTGCGCTGCAGCCATAACAGGGCCTCATCGGCAAGAATGAGACAGAGCATAGGTCAATAGCGGTCTCGTCGATCGACGTATCTCTGGAATAAATGTACCGACAAGCCCTGTTACAAACGAGGCGCCGTCTCCTGTCAACTTTCAGTCATGATAGAATAACGCATCGTTCAAATCCTCAATTTCAAATCCTTCCAACATTGTCGCTCCGCCACTACGCTTCCGAAGCAGCATCGACATCGCCACGCAGTTTCCCCTCCCACGATGACGGCGATGACGCGAGGGGCAGTGAACGACGAGAAAGAAAAGTCCCGCGCCATCTCATTCCACAAGCCTATCGTCGACGCTCTCCTGTTGTCATTCGCAGCAATTATGAATCCAACCATCAAAGAAAAGATTCCAATACGTCGTCGTCGTTGTTGTCGTCGTCATCGTCACTCAAGCCGATGGCTCGTGGAGCCTTTTATAATCACAGAAACCACAAGGACAAATCACGTGCATCCTCCAATGCATCCCCTCTAACAACCCTTAAGCGTCGCAAACAGGGGCGGGGTCAACCACATCATTCCATCATGGGACAACAGCGTTTCATGCGAAGACAGTCGAAAGCGATCATGTCTCAAGATTCGACACATACAGCGATGGATTTGGATATGGAAAGAAAGGCCATGCAACGGATCGAGGAGGAATTGAGTCGAAAATTGAATGAGTATCAGTCGCGTTTGATGGGTGGTCTAGATTTTGGAGAGGTGGCGAAAGAGATTGGGGAAAGGGAGGAGAAGGAGAGAGAGCTTCTTCCTTCGTCTTTCTCTATTTTGAATGGAAAAAAAGAGGAATGGGAGCACCATCGTGCCATCACTGATGGCTTGAGCCGACATGCCCCGAGCGTCGCTGACCTGTATTCCACCGAACAATCGTATGCGAATATTGCATCGGATTTCAGAACGCTCATCATTGGGTTGTGCGGAGTGGCAGAATGCATTTGCAATAAGAAACGGATAGAAATTTCGAAACGCAATGATATTGCTGGTACTACCGACGGCAATCATGACCGACAGGAAGAACGGGCCGCAATCAAAGATTACGAATGCGCGGTATTGAAAGCGGAGAATCATTTGGAGGCATTTGAGACATTTCATCGCAATCGAGTGCAAGCGGTGGAAAGGGGGAAAATGAGGCTTGAGGAAGCCGCGAGGGAAAGGGACGGGGGGAACAATCCAAAGGTGCTTCAGGGGGTTGGTTCTTTTCTTAGAGGTGTGTTCGCAAATCCGCTTTTGCGTTCAAACACGGATAGTAGCGATTTTGACGAGTCGTGGAAACGTGCTGATGGTGCCAAATCTACTGCTAGTGACGCAACCGAACTTGGAGAAATTACGCCATCCAATTTGGATGACTTGATTCGATGTCATAAGAATGCGGACCTTTGTCCCGACATTAGCTTGTATGAGCACGTACTATCGGCCAATCACGCTGCATACTGTTTTGGAAAGCAGGCTAAACTAGATGCGACAGAAAGATCCAATCGATTGCTGACACGATGGATCTCGTTGCATTGCTTGCAAAAAAGGAATCATAGTCCTGCGGGGGGTGGCGAATCAAACTTGTCATCGTCACAATCGCAACTTCCGGTATCTCCTCAAGACGACGCTAAATATCCGGAGCAAAGACTATTCCATTTGGTCATGAGACAAAATACAGACCTCTGGACAAAAGAGGGATCTCAACGAACCGAAGAATGGTTGCGTAGAATGCAATCTCTTCATCAAGCTGGTCATATCCATTGCGGCCCCGACCTTCATGCATACAACCTTGTTTTACTAAGTTATTGCAATATGTGCAAGAGTGTTGACCCCAAACCCCAGACTGGCGGCGGTGGTACCTCAAACACGAAGTATCAAGGGAGCGGCACATCATTCTCAACATATATTTTGGGGAGTACAAGAAACTATGTTCTGGACGGAGTTGAAAAACTGTTGTTGGAATTAAACGACCTCAATGGTATTGAAATCAATGTTCTTTCTTTGAACTTGGCTCTCAATGCCATTTTGAGGGCAGGTAGAAATGAAGCAGACCTTTGCCAAAAGATAGACCGTCTGCTTTGTAAAGTGCTTGGGGAAGACAACTTCAACAGGTTGATCTATGAAATTTACAACACTACTGCAGACTCACTCATTGACAATAAACTTGACCTGGACTTGAAGAATAAGAGGAGTGTTATGGCGGATAGTTCTAAATCCAATGTTGAGCCTGACCTGGACACTTATCGTTACCTCGTTGACATTTACTCTGCGAGCGGTGATCTTTTTTATATCTTACGAGCCATAACATTGCTGAAGAAAATGATCAGGCTGCGGATCGCTACAGACTCGAACAGCAATGAAATGAACGGTGATACACGTGCTTCGTCCATCGGGACGTTTAACGGTGCTCTTCGTGCTTTGCAATGCAAGGTCGATGAATTGGGTCGGTTGTCCCATTCAAAGGATGATTATTTGGAGCTGTTGAGTGAAAAAACGCTAAGAGAGCTTCAATTTTTTTCTCCCCACGAAATAGCCAAGTCCGTGACGCAATTGGTCGATGATTTGGTTCAATTCGATTCTTCCTTGCCAACGCGTGTTACTTTTCTCTTCATTATGCAAATTTGGTCGCGATCTGGGTCTGTAGATGCTGGTGACCAAGCCGAAGAGATCTTGTCTAGAATGGAGGTGATGAGTTCCTACCATCAGATAAGGCCTTTTTCTAATGCCTACAAGTTGGTGCTTATTTGTTGGTTGGCATCGGCTAAAGCTGGCCGGCCTGGTGCTGTTGAAAGGGCACATCGGTAAGTAAATATTCCATCTACCGTTTTATTGTACATGGACATGATGCTTGAACAAGAAACTCCTTTAAATCACTCACTCTCAGCTTATTGGATATAATGGAAGCTCAATCTGGTCACCATGCCATTGATATTCTGTCTAGCGATATAACAAAAGGGACAGACAATATATTGGGCTATTTCGATATTTTTGACAAGTCAATCGACGATTACACCAGATTTTACCCGGTCATGTTCAAGATATGTGCCGCCACCCATAGAAAACAAGATGCTGCCGTCGCCTTGGACATTCTTTTTGACACGTATGGCAAAATGATAAGACGAGGGATCAAGCCAACTGCGAAGACATTTGAATCAATGTACATCACCGCGAAAAACTTCATTCGTCATCATCCTGACCTTCCCGAAGATGAGAAGCAACGTCTGTTAGCTAGGGTTCTTGATGCAGCGGGTAAGCATAATGTGAGCCATGAGAAGCTGAAAAGAAAGTGGCAGCACTTGCAAATGGCGGAGACAGGACAGACCGGTGACAACAACCCTGAGGAAATAGATTCTGTAGAAGAAGCTCAGGATGACTCATTGTTTAAATAATGCACCTTTATAATGCAATGGATATGCTCTCTTTTTTGCAGGTTATGAAGATACATTAATCGTTAAAGATTATAATCAGATTCAATGAGATGATAATGTATTAAGTGAGAAATGTGCTGTAATCTAGCTCTGTTCTTGAGCGACAGGTATCCCATATCAGCGAATTCAAACATTCCCCCGCACTACACTCACGCCATTCCGACAATTCAGAATCTCTAGTCTGGCTGTTTTGCTCGTGAGAGAGGGAAATATTGGATCCATTGAAAAAGGAAGAAGATGACGTCCCTGTTGATGTTGGTGCAGTGATTGGGCATTCGCCTTCATGGGCTTGTAAAAACATTGAAATTTGATGGTCAACAGTAGAGTAGGCAGGAGTATCTTTGGAGTCCATCGGTTGGGTCGGCGCATCAAAGACATTGTACTCCTCCGAATAATTGCCAAAATTCTGTTCTAAACTCATCCAATTGACTGAGGCGCACATCAAATCCCTCAAGGCGCAGGGTAGAATCGGACCGTAAAGTTCCATTACAGACTCCGTTTTCTGATTTTCTGAATCTTGCTTGATCAGTTGATTCCAGTATATGTTGTCCCTCCGGGCACTGACAGACAGTGTTCGCAACACGGTGTTCAGGCACGGCCCAATCGATCTGCTTAGTAACAGAGGTACATCGTGGTGGAAGTGCCAGCTTCCATAGCTACCACTGATAGAAAACCCACATGTATTCAAAAGAGTTTCGTACACTATGTCACAATCGTCGTCACCATTGACGTACAATGGCGGGAATGTTGATGCCGTTGAACAATTGTTGCCTTGCGCTTTTCTCGTCTGTGTGACCGAAACTTCTGTTGGTCTATTGTCTGTGCTAGCATTGTTCGCTTCTCTTAGTGCCCGAAGGTCTGCTGCAGCATCTCCGTCAAAAACTTCCGCCATGTCTATCGGACGAGTGCACTCTAACATATCTTCGGCAAATACTTCTGCTTCGTTGATGGCTACAGATGACAAAGTTTCGCTCTGCTTGAATAGCTTTATACTCGCACCCATTGACTTTACCTTTAATCGAAATTCTGCTGTTGTGGAAGAGAATACAATCACTGGAAACACCTTGTTTTCTGTACCTAAACCAACTCGGAACAAAATAATTTGACTCGGTGAAATGGAATAAAATGAACACCGAGAAACTTCATCTGGTGACGGAGGCCCACTTAGTTTTATAAGTTGTGTCGTGGAAGCAGATTGTTGTGCACGACAGAACCTTGCCTGCAAGAGCTTCATCTTCGATCTCCATAACTGATACATGGACCTGAATGCTTCCTGCCATTCGGAAATTCTCCGATCGAGCAACTTGGGAAAGGATGCAACCAATGTCGAAGAAGCTGCTTTCGCAGGATTGGTGTTTGCGTTCTGATCCCGACTAAACTTACTTTTGTGCACTCTCTCGGACTTACCCAATCCACCCATACTTCCCATTCCAGGTAGTCGCACACGCTCGTATGTGGATCGATTATTGAATGAGGCCAGACTTATAGCGGCCGTTCCGCCCTCTGTATGATCGTTAGTTTGAATATTTCGATTTTTTTTCGCCACAAGTACACTGGATGGTAGCGGATGAATTGCTGGATGTTGATAGTACATCGTAGCAGCCAGCCACTTGGCGATTGCTGACTCTTCAAGAGATGGTGGTCTCCCATGGCATTCTTCCAAAATCGTTGTCGAATAGGAATTCGCGAGGTACTGAATTCCCAACTGATGTACAAGTCCATCGTCGGGAACCTTCCACTTATTTCTATCACGGCTACATGAAGAAATGGCTGTTCCTGGAAGACTTCTAGAGGAACACAAAATACGCACTCGTTTTTTGAGAGACCAATCCATGATACCGATGGCAATTGGTTCTTGATAGAAATTTCTATTCGTTGAAGTAGAATCGATTGCGGGCTTTGTTTCTTCTATGATTGTATCCAAAGGGTTGCTGTTTGTATTTTCGTTTGCGCGATGGATGGCGAATGACTCTTCGCGTTCATTCGTTCTTGGGCTCGTTGAAATGCTCGATGCCAAGGGCACAGATCTCGTAAATATTCGAGCCGTGCGATATCCAGAATCCTCAAGACCAAGTCCATTCTGTTCTTCCTCGTTATCATTTTCGTCATTTCTCATGTTGTAAAATGTCTGAGTAAAATCACTAACCCCATCCAAAGTTCTCATGATTTCATAACCCCCAGGACTTCTACCAGGGGAGTTTGCTTTACTCAAAAGAGCCCTTTTCAAAGGACTTTTGACAGGTGTCGATATTCCGGCAGAAAATGTCACATTCGTTGCCGTTGGTTTCGGATCCGACTCGCTTACGTTATTGTTCGTTTTGTTTGCATCATGTTGCAACACCGTTCCTAATAAAGTTTCACCATTGGACGATTGCTCGCCTCCTCTATTATTTTCGGACGAAATCCCATCAGAATGCGGAGATAGAATCGAAGATCGAGTCATAACTGCAGAAAACAACGATCGAGGGGGGCCCGCAAAGGATGTTGCACCTGAAAATTCTCGACTGTAACATGACCTTTGCTGCATCGTGTCCGATTCCAGTAGCAGAGATGCTGCATCTTGAGACTGGATATTGTCATATGAAGTATGAGCACTGGATGCCCTAGAACTTTTTGAATAGGATCCATTGGTGTAATCCATTGGACGCAGGCTGTTGTCTCTACCAAGGTTGCTGTCGTCTTGTAAATGGTCTTGCCTTCTAAATTTTGCCGGTCTGCGCCTGATTTCATACCCCGAATCATCGGCGAGATAACGATTCGGTGCATTGCTTCTATCGCTGGCATTGACTGTGCTGCAAGATGCTTCGTTCGCTGCCCCCGAGGATGCCTCGGTAGGAGCCGCCGGATTTTGCAATGACTGTCGTCGCCGTTCCCGGATTTGACGCTTCCTCTCTCGCGCGGAGATTATGCCGCTCATGTTGTTGTATGTCTTCGAGTGAAATGGATCGGGGCTTCACGGGGTCAACTTCGCTTCGCCATCGCGAGAGAAACGAGGATGGATGGCGGATGTCATGGTCCGTCGGGCGGGGTCTGTTGTCAGCAATGTCCTCTATTTGCTTGACGAAATACCGAGAAACGAGAAATATGTTTGGTGGGCGTCCATGACTACTAAAATGTCGTATATGAAGTAGGTAGCAAACACATTACAAAGCACTTCTCCTGAAGATGGTACAACACTATGTCGTATGGTATGGTACAATACAGTACCTCATAACGGGCTATTTTATCCTAAAATACTTGCACACTCGCAGACACTCGCAGCAGCTCGCAGCCTATAATATGGTATGGTACACCCGCGAGGACTGCCACAGACTGCCACACAACTAACACTGCGACAAAGGCGCAAGGGGAGAGCCAGGGTATTGTAGAGCCTTTAAACAATTAGAACGCCTTCACACAATTATATCTATCTTCTGCGCCCATGGCTAATGCCGCCGCCAAAAAAGCTGCTGCTGGTGGGTTTCGTCGGTCGCGATGGAGAAGGAGATATTGTCGTTCTGTTGCCTCGTCCGCGATTATCGTGTTCATGAGTTTCTGGGTTCGTGGGTCGTGTTTCTTTCGAATTGAACTCTGCCATATTTCTTCTTACATTGTCTCTTAACTCTTCTATTTGTCTTCCACACATTGACGTTTCATCACGGTAAACCAGCTCGCGGGGCCGCAGCCAATACATACTTTCCGATTGTCGCCGGTGTAAACCTTTTTTATCTATTCCTCCGAATCATCTATTACCGAAACTCATTGACAGTGTTTCATGGATCAATGAGTCTGATACTAGTTGGTCTATCCTATTTTGCATACAAGGGGATTTTAGATGACCATGCAAGTTCTGCAGGAGCTGGGGCTGCGGGCAAAGGAGAAGCACTTGCCGGGGGATTGTCGCTGGACTTGTTGGGATTAACTGTTTTGGTGCAATTTGGAAGTTTGGTTTCGAATTATTGCTATGTGTTACTTGCGCTGATACCTATTTTTGGGGGATATAAGTTGTACAAAACATTCAAGGGTGACTCTGCGTCTTCTGGTTTCATGAATGAATCGAATCAACTTGAAAATGCGAATAGCAATACACCTAACGATGAAGACAAAGCTGAGGCAAGGAAACAGAAGAGGGCGGAACGACGAAGACAGAAATGGAATTGATAGGTATATGCATGATCGCGATTTGATAGAAAGATAGCATGCGGTCACACTTCGACGGCCAATGATGACGTGTCGACCACAAAAAGTAACTTTTGTCGCTCATTCTACTCCACATCGGATGTTTTTTTGAAGTTATGCACTGAACCATTATTATTTTCCCTCTCGTCTGTCCTTCATTAGCTGCAAACATCATATCACTTGCAGATTCCAGGAAATAGCGAACTCAAATTCATCGCAAGAAGTACGTGAAAATCTGGGCTGGTTAGGGTACTCCGGTCGTGGTTATTGTTTTGGTTAACTATAATTGCGATTTTTAGTGAATGAAGGCATCTCTAACTTTGTTTTGTATCAGTCGATTGTTTACCTTAGATTTTTTACTGTTTTGGTATTCTTTTTGCCGAAATCCTACCTATACAGTCCATACTATCACACCAAGCATGTATCAGTATGTTGACGTCATTGCCAGGGTCGTCTCAGGAGAGAACTTAAATAAACCACAGTCGCCAAACCTTCGTCTCTTACTCAAACCGTGATGGCCTTCGACACCCTCGGAACATTTTTTGTAGCACATATCACTCTTTCACCATAAACGTAAGGGCATATTGGTGTAGGAACTTATTCACCCAACAGTATCGGCCTTCTGGTGATGTACGTCTTCTTTTGTGTCTAAATCCACGAAGCGAAACAATGTCGAGTCGAGTAACGCAGGTTGTAACAGAGATTCAAACAGAGACGATCCCTGGGCCAACTTGGTAAAAAAATTGTCTTCGTGGTTATTTCTACTAAATTACGCTGGCGGAAAGACCTCCACTAAATTACACTGGCGGAAAGGCAGGGAGGTCTTTGCTTCGGTGGAATTTGAAAATTATGGGGATTTTCATCTTCCAAAGAGAGAAATCGCGAATTTTGCTCCATTCTATGGTGCGATCGACCATTCGAATCCTTGGCCATTGAAGGTACCACTGCTCTGCTACCAGCGGGCTACCTTGAGCGTCAAATCATTTTCTGCCGCCGACAATAGAGCAGACAGCCGACAGCTCCTCCTCCCGACGGCCTCCAAGTAAAAAAAATGTCTTTGTAGACGAACATTGGCAGATTGATACTCGTTCACACGTTGAGTTCCAGTGGTTTCAATGAAATCAGCATCAGAAACGTGGTGCCCTTTCTTGATCCATAGATAAACGTGTAGGTGTACTTTTTAACATTAAATGATGATTTTGACTTATCTCGGGATGATGACAAAATGTCGATCATTTGAGGATGACTCCGTAACGTTGAATTTTCGACGTAGTTACCTTCAGTGTTCTTTTCATGCGGTTTATTATGCAAGTGGACTAGAGTGTTACACAACCAATTTGTTTGTAAAAAACTATGTTTTGATAAATTATGCAAACGACATTCGGGAAAAAGAGGCACATTGTAAACCTGTATTTTTTCAGTTCATAGATGCAGCTTTATAAACTCAATTGACGTAAGTCCTCCTCAAGGTACAGTCAGCGAACCTACAAGGGCCCGTCTCGTTCAATTCACGCTCTGGCGTTCAACAAGCAATGCTGAAAGAGAAGAATTCAGAGAGAAAAGAGCGTTAGTTGAAAAATATCAACAAACATCATCGTGCTATAACCTTCTGCGGAAAATCACTTGCCCCAGAGTGAGCAAATATTTACTCAAACCCTCCAACCTCGAATCGCCCTCATCGCAATGCGTCAAAACAATCACTTGAGTCATCAATTCCGCCACTGCAAAATCCCAAGCATCCTTCTTCCTGGCTTCCGAAAGAACAACGGCGCATTCGTCCGTCAAGCCCGGGATATTTTTCGACAAGGCAAATACCGCATTGCTCATGCGTTTGCGCTGGGCATACGGGACCGGGAGAGAGGGATAGTCGTAGGATCGGGAGGTTTTCTTCTCGATGATTGTGCGGTATTGTTCGGAAACCAATTCTTGTGTTTCGATAAATAGTTGGTCGGGAACCGCTTCTCCATTTTTGGAAATCGTTTGTCCTTGTGACCGACGACTACTCATCCATGCCCCACCGGCGTAGTTGACGGAGAAATTCTTGTTTTCCGGTCCAGACTGTGAGTCTGGACCGAGTTTGACAGAATCTGGGGATACCAAGGGTAAAGCGCTCTTTGGATTCGATACAGGAAGTTGCATCTGTCCTTTGCCTGGCGTACATTCCGGAGATTTTTTGCCGCTGACAAAATTGTTCATTTCGCTCAGTGCGGGTGTAATCACTCCCGGTTCTGCGGCCATGAAGGCATTAATGGCGGGGTAAACCATGACACCCATATTTCGTTGGAGCGACATAACATTAAAAGAACCATCCATCGAATCACATGCCAGCATCGACTTGCCTCTGTTCGATTCCGCCGAATGATCCTCGTCTTCTTCATCCGATACCTCCACGGGTGGATCTTCCTCCACTTCCCAAGAAAGCCGGTTATCGTCTTCGTAATACCTCTCGGGCAAGAGCTCTTCATACTTTTGGCGGCTGGCCGATTTCTCGTGATGAAACGGCTTTCTGGGAAGAGCCGATCCGCCAAAGGCACAGAGGGCCGAGTTCACTCTACGACGTGCGATTTCAACGTCGGGGTGCGTGTTACTCGATTTCGTAAGGACCGCTTTCGCTCCCGGCAGCAAGAAGGAAAACGCGGCGAATATCGATTGATGATTTTCAAGAATTTTCAACACGCCCGAGTCGACCCTCGACGATTTGGATCGCATCTTGAGCCGTTTCGTAGGGGGCCCGACCGCATCCACCTTCGAATTTTCGGCGCGCTCATCACTGGACGGATTGGAATCTTTCAATCGAAACGGGAGCTTGCGTGCATTTCCGTCCAAAACAATATTCGTATCCTTGGGCGAAGGAGAACGAGTTCGCTTCTTGTCGATGGCTGACGGCGACGCCACGCGAACGGAATCTCCGAGGATCATGACTCCCTTCTTCGTGCCGTCTGCTCCGCCGCTGTTCGCGGCTCGTAAGACATTCCCAAAGGAATTGGACGGCGAGGCTCTCAACACCTGGACATTCTGTCCGTCTTCTTCCTTCTCTGACTTGTCCGCTTTGGACCCCGCACGATGAATACCCATGGGAGAAGCACGAAGATTGTCGGAATAATCAATGCTGCCGCCTAGACCAAGTCCGAAAGACAGAGATTTCATGGGTCCGAGGCCGAAGGAGGCGTTGGGACCGAGGAGTGTTTCGAGGTTCATGTCGAAGGATTGATTGAAGAGGGTGAAGGAGGGGGCGAATTGGATGTCGTTTTCGTCGGGGGATGGCCGCAGGGGGCTCGGTTGTGGCTGCATCGACGGTTGCGAAAAAACAAGCAAGTTAGGCATGAGCGACAACAGTGACACGATGTTCCAAAGTCGACAAGTGGACTCTAGACGAAAAAACACACGACAAAGTGTCAAACACCAACCTCGAATCCATCTCCCTTCTCCTTATGAAAATGTTTCAACCTCGGCGGTTCCTCCGGACTCTTGGGTCGACCCTTATCAAACGACTTGGACAAGGACAACAGAATTTCGTGAGCGTCCCGTTCCCGCTCCGAAATCTTATCTTGCGATCGAAATACCGATGCTCTTCCTGCATTCGGGGCGGGTGCACTCGAGGAGGGGCCGGAATTGGAAGTTTGGGAAGCCGAGGGACGATTGGAAGCACGATAGGAGACGGGAGAGTCGTCGGCCCTGGGGACATGAATGGGTGTATGCGATCCAATGATGCGGCGAGTCGTCCGCGACGAGGGTTGTTGTTGGTGTTGAGGCGGATGGGGTTGCGATTCCGTCCGAGATCGCGGCGGAGAGTCTCGTTGATACTTGACCCTCGTTTCTTCCGGCGGCGCGTTTTTGGCATCTTGGGGATAGTATCCATAGTAGGGAGGAGGATACGGTGCGGCATTGGCGAGGGGGTAATTGGGCTCGTAACACCCGTCGTAATATCCGTAGCGGGCGTACTCGTCTCTGGGTCGATAGATCGCGGTCGGAGCGTGAGGATTGGAGGATGGTTTTTCTTCATCTTCGTAGGGAGGAGGCATGGCGTAGGGGTAGTTGGGCGGCATGGGATACCCCGGCGGAAGAACAGCTCCGTAGGGAAAGTGCGTGATGGGAGGATATCCCGTATTGTCGGGCTTGTCGTCGTGTCGTGTGTCGTTCCTCCGTTCCCAGTTGTTTCCGGCGTCGTATTCGTCTTCTCTGCGCCGAGGTCGACTTTGCGATGGAGGATGCTGCGCCGAAGGAGGCTGCCGAGAGGAATACCCGTCCATTCGATACGGACGCTGCTTGTCGTCGCTCTCGTTGGCAGACCTTCGAAACACCGCCATGGCAGACCTGCGTCGATCCTCTGTGTTGGTGTTGGGTCCATACGCGTCGTCGTGTCGCTGGTCCCACCTGGGATCGGCATGTCGCGACGACTGCTGCGAGTGGGGAGGCGGCTGATTCTGTTTCTGCTGCGCCCTGTCCAACGCACGACGATGCAACGCCTTGGCGGCTGCGGCGGCTTTGGCGGCTGCCGAGGAGGGAGGAGGCTGTTGTGGCTGCTGTGATCTGGGGTTGTGGGAGTGTATCGGGTAGGCATGGCGGGGGCGGTGGGGAGATTGTTGGGAGTACATCGGGAGCATCGTCTCTTTTGGCATGATCAACGGCGATGGCAATCAAATTCTTGTCTCTGGAAACGTGGCAGGTGGAGAGAAGACGTCTGCGAGGATCGAACGACGAGACAACGGCGTGATTAGACGCACTCGGAAATTGGTCCGCAAAAGGGCAAAACCACCGGGAGATTGCGAGCACACCTTTTGCCCATTGTCGTGGCATCGCACATTTCAACATCAAAATACAGACCACACGCCGTAATTCAATCGAGCCAACCATTCACGGCACACATTCACTATCCAGACAGCAAACGGTACTCTCCATCCACCCGGGCCCCGTCAGCGCTCGGTCAAACTCAAGGAGACGACGCACAACCATTAAAAGGACACACGTCGACAACGCACGAGAGGTGACCGATACATGATGCACCATTCCGCCATCGACCCTCAATCATGCTCACCTTTCCTCTTTACGCTGTGTCGATAGTAATGTAGCGGGCAAGCCCTATCATACCATGGTCGACGACAGGGAACCGAGCAAAGGTCGGGGAGATGATGCGGACGCCACGAGTCTCCCACTCATGCGATACCATTATATATATATTACCGCAAACACTCAGAGACGTTCATGCTTGATTTATCCCCAGGAAAGGAAATTACCTTTACTGTCATGAGCAAAAACCTTTATTCCTTAACGACGTGTTAAAACGTAAAACAAAAACCAAACGTCATTACAGGTAATTCATCGGGAAGCAAACCATTCTTGTCTGATGGCCCAACTTCAATCATGATACTTTCCAATCCAATCGAACTACAAGACATACTGTACTGATTCCTAAATGATGAAAAAATATTTGAGGGAATAAACGTTCGGAAAAATTGTGGCATTGGTGTTCTCTACCGGGTCGTATGTGAGCTGAATGCAAAGACTTCTGTTCATCACGAAAGGTTTTGTTATACATTAATGCTCACTGCTGTGCACATATGTAAGTATCATTTAACCGTTCACATTCACAAACATTCACTTAGGCCACCCGAAACTGATTCATATCGAGATTCGAGTCATAACCAATTTTTCAAGAATCCGTGGCTGTCGACGGCCAGACGAGTCCAGCGTACCGTCCTTTACGTACAACAACTCCAATGGGAAGTGACCAGGGTATGTACGGGTGACGTAATGGCAGCGCATCGGCCGTGTGACATGATCCGAGTGCCATCTGGTGACACGTGCTCGGCACAGTCACGCGCGTTGGATATTCCGTTCTGATCCAATTTGTTCCAAATCGCTAGTCATTACCTGTCAAATGTTTGACAAGTTTTTAAGATATTTGTGTATTTCTAATTGGGTATCACGAAAAATGATCATCTTTCACAAGGTAACAGTTTTAGCTAGCAATGCCGGAACCCATCATGCCTCATGTTCGGCTTGGGGCAGACACCTGCAGACACGGAACAAATGGAAGACAACGACAATCAACTAAACACCGCCAATCAAACCATTGTGCAGGAGTAGTTCATTTCGTAGGTACCTTCCATAAATTCAAACTTCAGTCTGCCCAAGATATCTTCATTCGTTCCCCCCTCTCCCATCCGCCTCGGTTTTCATTAGAGTTTCCAACATGTTCGGAATATTTCCCACGACCAAGACTGTTCATGACGACATCATGATCAGGGAATCGGCATCCCCGTCTTTTCGTAATACTTTGTCGAATATACAGTCAGAATCAATGACCGACTTGAGAACAACACGCCATCTTCCGGTTCATCGCCGAAAACTGAAATCGGCACTGTTCTTCGCCTGCTGGCCGGCCCTTATCGCCGCAATTATACTTCTATCGCCAATCTCCACCGCGGATGCATTTGCAATGCGAAACAACAAATCAACTCTATTACAACGCCGTCACGAATGGATCGGGAAATCCGTTCAATATTATTCCACCGTCATGAGGAAGAAAATAAGACGAGAACACGACGATGGGATTCAACAAACGCCGGCGGTGGAAACCGCTATTTCGTCGGAACGTGACGACGAACCCTTCGATCCAGAATTCGTAGATCTCGCCACCAAACACTACTACGCACGCTTCCTCATCAAACAAGGAAAATGGTCCTCGGCCGAAAAGATTTACCGCCGCATCATCGACGAACTCGCCGCCGAAGAACAATGCGACAACACCAAACTCGCCGTGTCCACATTGCTCCTCGCTCTTCACGTGCAACGCACCGGAGACGTCAAGGCCACTCGCGCCGTATTCCTTAATTTCTTTCGGAGGGTGGCGCTGGCACACGAGGAGGAAGAGGAGGTGCATAAATGCTCCTGTTCGGCCAAGGTTCTTCAGGCATATGCGCTGTTCGAAATGAAGAACGGGCATTCGGCCAAGAGTTTGGAGATTATTCGGCGGGCGGTGCAGATGGATGAGGGATTGAGTCCGGTTTTGGCCTGGAAGCAGTTTAGGGATGCCGCGGCCGGACGACAGTATACTCCTACTTTCAGCTTTCGAAGGAGTGGAAGGACAGGTGCGGATGTCGAGCCATGAATCGAGCGGTGTGGCTTACAATCCGTGTGTACGAATGCACGCCAATTTGGATGTGAATTTGTAATGTCTTGTGTCTCGGTATGATTAGTATTCTAAGACCTTGTAAATTGTTGTTGATCAGAGATTGCCATTGATGGCATTGAATCTCTGAAATATATGCAAGTATTGAACACAGCATGATCACAAAGATTCATTAATTCAAATAACGTTAAGAGTTTAGTTTTAAGTTGTAACACATGCTAGAGTAATCACATCTCTTAAAACTTTTGATGTGATTCGTTATCAACATGAATGCTTGCTCGCGATGCACAGCAACAGCAATTTAAACGGGAGCCCAATTCATTCCAGCAAACAGAATATCATCATTTTCGGTTTCTTCTAAATAATCATTTTCCATGAAGCCGTTCTCCAACGCATCGAATTCTTCGCACTCATTGGGGTTGTCAATATCGATCGATTCATCATGTGTATCGCCCATGGCCTCGTGATCGTGCTGCACGTGACCGGTTCCGTTCTCCGACGACAATTCTTCGTTCGTCGTTTCGCGACTATTTAACAGAATGATTGCATCTGACTTTCCTTTCGCAATTTCTTGTCTGACTCCTTCGTCCCAATCCATCAAGCTCTTCCCGAGATGTGCTGCCGTTTCATTGATACTCGACGAGACGAACGACAGAAACACGCCGATCACTCTCCACTGCGAAGTCCAAGTGACTGGTTCTTCTATGTTGTTTCGGTGCATGCGACAAACGTTTGCTACCCAGCTACAAAGAAACTGCGCAGAGTCAAGAAACTGAATGGCTCGAAGACAATCAGCACGACCGAGAATAACTAATGCATTAAGAGCGGTGCATTTCTTCTGTAGTGGGAGGAATTTCTTGAACTTTATAGGGTGATGAGATGATTGGTTGAGGAAGGGGCTTTCAAAATGATAAAAACTAATACCATATCACCGCTTACTGGTTCGTCGTTATTTCCTTGCTTTGGCCCCAATGCTGCGAAGATGGCAGCTTGCTGCAGGCAAAGAAAGGGGTTGTGACACTCGTTGTACGATGCCACGCCGATCAAGGCTACTGATACATCCAGGCTTGATCTCTCCAATGCATTTATTGTTCGAGACTTTCTCAAGTTCTTCATAGCATCATCCAAGGTTTTCATGGCGAGTCTGGCACTTTCTGAGGGATCGGTGTCTAGTGGTGGCAGGTCGTCTTTGTTCCATTCGCTAAGCATTAAGGAAGTGGGAACATGAACAGTGCCCCCGACTCTTGAGCGCTCGCGGACACGAGGTGTGAGTTGGGACCTGGATGATGCCTTACGGCTGGTTCGTTCCTGGGGCTGCCTCGCATTAGACTGGGGTACGTTTTGGATTCCTTTCGCATTCTTTGTTGGACCTAGCCATTGTGAGTTCTCATCTACAAAGTAGCCAATGCTTGTTTCGTTTTTTTCGCTTATGGCTCGCGTTCCAATGCTTGACTGCCACACAGCTTTGTCGATGCCAAATTGAGTCTAATCGACCAGCACACCGCGAAAAAGAAACAGAATGAGCAAGATAGAACAACACGCACACAATAAGCTTCTACCACTTACTACCGGTAAAATTACGCTCATGGCTAGCTTCAACAAGTTGTCTTTCTCTACCATTTCACTGTGCTCCGCTGCTAGGAGACACATCATTGAAAAGGACAACAAAGTCATCAAACCATAGTCTTCTTTGAACAGTGCAATGCTGCTCGACTTTGAGCTCTGCCGTTTGATGACATTTTTTATCTTTTGGTGCCATTCTTTGTCCATCCTTTGACTGAGCTGCATATCAAACCTGAGAGGATCTAAATTCGGAAGCAATTTGTGTATGTATTCCCACTGTCTTGAGAGCGAGGAAGCAACATCTGAAGACAGATATCCAGCGACGCAAGTGCCATCCAGATTGAGCCCAAAGACATTGATGTTATCCCGACTTTGGAGTTGGTCTAGATTAAACTCTTCAGGAGTCCATCCGGAAAAAGCGGAGACACAACAACCAACACATAAATTGTAAGACATGAGAGAGATGTTCTTTTGAAGCGTCGATTGCCAGTCGCAAGGCAAAGGAAATGACGTCCAGGATTCAGAAGCTAGATCGTCTGTTGCCGCCTTCGATATTTCCTGTCGCTCTATCATGAGTGATATAATGGAGTAAGACTTGGAAATCGTGTCTTTCACGATGTCTTGGTGGCTTTCATCTTGAAAAGCACACAAAGCATGGGATAACAGCGACATGGCCCCTGCTAATATGTCCAAGGTCTGGATGATAACAAGTGAAGCGTACTACGATACGAGAAAGAGAGAAACAACTTGACATTTTCATTCTTACCTCAAGGGATGTTGGCGGGAGCGACCAATCAGTCCCAATGATGGGGCACCATAAAACATGTTGAAAACGAATAACGATATTTAATGCAGAGATTCCATCACCAACTACGCTACGCAACTTATCTGAGTCATTTTTGCCAGACTCTATCAATGCTTCAAGGTCTGATTCAGCATTTTCTATCAGCATTTTTGTCCCAGCAAACAAAACCTTCAATAAATTTGTTCTTAGTAACTCATCGTTGCTGGACATAAGTTGATCGAGCCCATACTTCACGTCGATTGCTTTCAAATGCGATTTCAAGAGAGAGAAGACACGGCGTGCCCAAAAAATCACCCTTGCCTTGCTCTTGACCATATCTGCAACCAAAGCGAGGAGGGATGTTTTGTTCAAAGGTAAGGAAAACTGTGTTTGAAAAAGTATCCACGGCGCATCGTGATTGAAACCAACGTCGGCTCCTCTCTGGAACAATTCCAACTCATCTGTCATCATGACTTTTTCTAGGTAGCTTAAAGCAAGAAAGTCTTGCCCCCCTGCGCCTACAAGGCACAGAGCATAGAGAACTCTTATGTTGACAGGGAGAACCCTTTTCTGCAGGGCTTCAAGGTAAGCAGGTTGCTGTAGGTCTTCGTCGTCAGAGATGAATACCTCTTCGTCGTCGCTTTCATCTAACTCGAGCTTTAGTGCAGGATGCAAGGTTAAACACAATGCAGGTAAAAATCTTGAATTGCTGACAGAAAGAAAACGTCTCACATTGTCATGGTCAAAACTTGGTTGAACAAATCCTTTTGTTGACTTCAAAGTCGAGTCGTGCCTCCTCTTTTTCTCCATTTTGTGTTCATGACGAAGAATTCGCTCGCTGTAGTACGACAGAACTGATCTCGCGACAACTAATCCGTCTTGATAAAGCCCGCACTGAACACACTGCGTGAGGAGTAGCCCAGCGATTTCACAAACGGTTGAACAAGACGCTTGTAGCGGCAAACGTCGATCGCCTTCGATAGGAACTGTATGTAATTCTCCACGAACAGGCTCCGCATTATTCTTCGGTGTGGAGGGCATCGTTGGAACATCATCGTAGAACCGTTTTACCAAATCCCTCAGTGACTGTCGATGTTTCTCGACCAATGCTGCACGGGCGGACATTCTATCTCTGTGAATGTGAGATCCCTCAACAAGATTCATTCTTTCTGAGGTCCAATCAAACTTTTGCAGCTCGATTTGGTTTCGTTTGACTAGACAGGACCTTTCTTCTTCATAAGTGCCGTTACGACCATCTGACAGAGCACCGACTGTTGCAATGGCGACTTCTGTGGTACCGTCTTGGTCTTGGTCATTTTTTTCGAAAGTTGCAGATTCCTTGTCGTCGGAAGAAGTTGTTGCAGGTACAGTGGCTTCCGAGTCAACATTCTGATTTGGTTCTATGTCTTTTTCACCTTTGTCGTTTACAAATAATTGCTTTGTCCTTTCCTTCATCTGGTGATTTAAAATTGCACAAGACTTTGAACCAGCCGCCGCCTCCAATGCAAGGCACAATGCCTGAAGACGTCGTTCTTTCCAGTCGAATGACCTGGAATGCTTTCGTAGCCAACGTTTTTCCATATAACTTTGGTTCGTGCTCGTCCCCTCGTTCCACTGCGTACATTCAAAGCCAATTTTCATCATGAGATCGGCATAGAGGAGCCAGCATGGGTATGATCCCTCCAAACCCGTAGAAGATGAGTTAGCTCCTCTGTTTCTTAAATCAGTCAAGATGGATAATGCATCGATGAAATTGCCGAGTTGCATGTGTATTCGCGCCAGCTTGCAAGGCACGTCTACTCCCGGGGGGCGGAGGTTGTCCGCTGATGAATAGGCAGAAAAAGCATGCGCCAGCCATTGCTTGCGTTCTGTTCGACACTTAGCATTGTTGTAAAGTAAAAATTCTTCCTCGGTCACACAATCATCACTGCTTTCGATCATGGCGTCGTATATCTGAACAATTTTAAGTGCTGCATCTCCCGATCGCTCCCAAAGTACGAAATCTTTTTTGCAGAGTACCGCAGCAACGTGTAGAGACGCATATGATTTTTGCGCTAATTCAATTCTCCTCTTCTGAAGTGACGGCTCAATCTTTTTCTTTTCGTCTGTATTCATAACTTTTTCCAAATCACTCAGCATGCTCTCATACACCATCCCTAAACTAGAATACACCTGTGGAGCACCCGGAGCAGCCTTAGCCACCTCTCGTAACTTTTGAACAGAAGTTTCGGAATCGCCACGAATGTGTGCTGCAAGGGCTTCGCCGTGGCGGAGAGAGAGACGATGAGAGGAGAAATCGCGAAGGCGGTATATTAAGCGCTTCTTTTTATCACTTTGTTTTCGGCTTGCTTTGCCTTTGGAAAGTGGTGGTTTGCTGCTTTCTTCTGTGGGTTGAATGTCTGCATCCATTGGTGGGATCAAAGGGACAAGAAATGTCTCGTTCGTATTATTTTGGAATTCTGTGTCTTGATCATTATCTTCAGATTCGTCATCGCTGTCACTATCGACCTCTTCCTTATCAGGATCTATGTCATCATCTCCGTCTTCTTCGTTGTAATCTTCGTTTAAATCAATGTCAATGCCTAACTCTGCCACATCCCTCAAGATATCATCGGCGTCTTCTTCGTCTTCCTCTCCCTGCTCCACAGCAGTCGATTCACACCCGACCCCTGAAAGAGGCATGCTTTTCAAAACCACATCTTCAAATGCGATTTTACTCCCACGTAAGCGTTTTCTATCGTCCTCGACCTCCACGGCCATCTCTGTTCGGTCCTCTTTCTCTGCTTCTTTTCGCTTCTTCGTCAATGCGGGCCTTAAGTGCCTGGGATGGCGTTTAACGAGTTGCCCCATATCGTTGGTAGCGCGGGCAGAGAGTTCCATTTCTCTATGGAGCTCCTCAAAAATCTTTGCTGATGATTGTTTCCCCGGCTTCGATGGCTTGGCGGCGTTGCCACCGCTCGCGGCATTCTTCCGTTGGGATTCACTGTTGCTGCTCATTGTTGCTATTATGGGTTACATATGAATTGAAAACCAGAACATCAGTCTCATGACACTGCAGAAACAACATTAACATCGATTGGAGCGAAATTAGTGGTGACTTATGAAATATGAATGTAGACGATGCCCCCGCCCCAAAACAAAACATACCAGAGGGCTTTATGACATTTTGTCTCGCGACATTGATCTACGCAAAAAATTTCATGACGCCAATAATCATCCAGATGTTCGAAAATACCAGAATACATCACCTGAAACCGAGCATAATCAAGAAAATATCAATCCAAGCATCTTCTCAAAAACCCGAAACGAACATCTCAATGCAATTAAATAAACGATGAATTAGCTGCACCGACACGGCAATTGCACAAGATGCTTGAATGAAGCCTAACGAAATTGTTTGAGAGACCAAGAAAAGCTCCAAATAGGCGATCCCAAATCAATCAAATGTAATTCCTGGCCATCATTGACCTTGAATGAATACAAAAAATGCACATTGATTATGATGCATGATTGATGCGCCGGGGTAGTGGTA
>JALLPD010000052.1:0-24417 GCA_036940065.1 Cyclotella cf. meneghiniana
GGTGTTCTTGTGCCCCATTTGGGCATAGTTTTGACCTTTGTCTTAGATAAGACATTTGTACATACTTGGCTCACGTCAGATTTCCAAAAATGCTCACATTAGGGAAAATGGTGTAAATATTCTTTTCTTCATCAATTGAGGTCAAAAATTGGATTTGACTTCTCAAGGAAGACAACAGCACTGCAAAAATCTCACTGGAGATGTGCCCACTCAACAGAACTGACAATTAGAGATACAATTCATAAAAAAAGAGGATGTTACATTTAAAAGCAAACAGATGGTGCTTTCAGTAGTGTTGTTGTGGAATTGTCATGCTTGTCGCAGATTCAGTGATTGGAGGATTGCATTTCATGGGTTCATCAGTCCATATCAGGGAGGTGGGAACCATCATTATGCAGCAATGTGGGGTAATTGATTAGCCGCCCTGGGAAGCCCTGACTATCAAACTGACTATGAATACCTTATAATGGAAGGGTTATATAAATTCCAAGAAAAGCATAATCTAAACCAACACCAATATGTCTAATATTTCAATAACACGGTTTCAGAAAACAAAGCACTGGGGCTCCATATAGCCTCCCACTATAAACTGTCTATTATGATTTTTTTGAACCAAAAGGCAACATGTATATCTCCATTGTCAATTTTGCTGCAAATTCTTCCCAGACTATTGATTTTGATGAAATTCAATCCCCCCTCAATTTGATTCACATAGAAAAAGTTGAGAAACAACATTTCCAACCAAAGTAGATGTTACTGTATCAACAACATCTAATGGTTGTCAAATTTTAAATAACCTCCTTTGTTATTCATTGCTCAGACAGTGAACAATGCTTTGACAATAAAGAGTTCTGTAAAAGAAAATAAATTACCCCAAAGATGGAAAATGTGTATGACCAACTTATTTTGTACTCTTTGGATAAAAATGCTTGGTTGATGCCTGACTATCAGTTATGTTGTCTTAGGTGTTACTGCATTGCAAAGAAGAAAGCCATCAGTGTGAAGTCTTGTGAGTTTGTTACAATTATCATCAATATTCTTAATCTTAATTTGGTACACATATTTCCTTTGCAGGAGCACTCATTCTCTTCATTGTACAGCATGGTTGTTCAGTGCTGGCCAAAAGACCCGATACCAAGAAACAACGAACACAGGACTGGAGAAGAGAACCAAGGACTTGGGTGTGGATGAAGACATTTATAGTAGAGGAGGGGCTTTTATGAATTCTGCTCAAAATCCTTTCAAAACAAATTATGGTCATCAATGCTCGACTTTATCAATGTAACATTTATCACAAGTACTGTTCAAATTTAATGACCATGAAAAGCACACTGCTTGCTTTTGCTGTCATCTCATAAGTATGATTGTTGTTGAAAATGTACATTTGCTCAAGTGAAAAATAGTCATGCATTGTGACAATGCCAGAATTTTTAACAAGTGAAGTTGTTGTTAGGCCTAATATATTTGACTCAGATCTTGTCATTGATAATTTTTTTCAGATTTGAATGCACTGAAAAATGCTTTGTGTCCCATTTATGGGCAAAATGCATACCTCCACCATCAAAATTGATGTTTCATATGTGTTACATCAGGAGGCTCTCTTTTCTGTCTTTCTAGCAAATGAAACCACCTTTCCTCATTGAATTTGTTCAAAAGTTTAGCGAGAGAAGAAAATTCATTGAATACCACAAAGTATTTTCCAATCAATGAATGTCCTACAATGGCGACTCAAAGTCAAAGTAGAGGTACTTTGATAATAAAGCAACGATGAGATAAAAACTATGTTATTATTTATTGGTGTTAGCGAAATTACTTCTTTCCCTTGGTAGAAACCAAAGCACCATAACCGTAATGTTATCTAATGTACCTCGCTTCAATGCTTCGTCTGCAACAAACCTTGCTATGTTTTCTCGTAAATACTGATGATCCTCTGGTTTTGTATTTGTTAACTCTTCATGAATGAATGAAACGACATCCTGACTAGTCATCACATCAAAAAGGCCATCACTCGCTAGGAGCACAAATGAATCGACGTCCTCATCAACTGTATTGTGGGATATGTCTACGTCACTTGAGACCCAGGGACGTTCACAGCGATCACCAATGGAACGGGACAAGGCTAGGTTGCCATCTGGTTTGATGTTGTGTAGTGTTGGATGGTACAAATTTAGAGAGAGTTCATCATTTAATAACAAGCGGCCAAAAGTACAAGGAGGGGCTGACTTACTTATTCGATACACCCCTGTGTCTTCAATTGGTTCACCTTTCGCATTCAGTTGACCACACCAATCAACTGATCCCCCTAATGCTTCTACTCGTTCTCGTTCATTGTCATCATTTGGTTTGTGATCCTTGACGGAGACACAAAAGGATAAGTTACGCAGCAGCAGAGTAAGATAATGCAGCATTCCGCAGCAAATGTTTTCACCTTCGTCAACTCTATTGCCGCTCCATTTCGACTCAGTATCGCACGAGAATCACCAACATTCGCGGAGATAATTGATCGCGTACCATTGGAAATATTTTCGTGTATGACAACAGCACAAGCTGTGCTGCCTGGTACCACGGGAAAACAATGAAGTGATTGCACTAATGCAGCTACAAAGAAAGTATTTTTATAAGCGAATGGATTACCTTGGAAACTCCAGTGAACAATGTTTTGCACTTCTTCATCGACCTTCCTAAAAGCTGAACGCAATGCAGACTCTACGGACTCGTGTTTACTGCCTTCCGCCAAGTTATGCATGCTTGGAGACGTTGGCAACGCAGCTTGGTAGTTGGCATAAAGATTTTGCCTGAGATATCTGTCATGATATTACATTTTCTGTTCATTTCAAACATGGCAACGCAAAAATAAAAACGTCATGATAGTCGCCACATACTGACCTACTAACGGCACCCCCGCCGTGCCCATCAAAGACCGCGGCAAACGACCCGTCACCGCTCACATAGTATTCGTCTTCCATATACTGCCGTTCACCTGGTACCGACCACACAGAATACATGAGATTTGTACAGTTCAGTGGCTGCTCGGAGCTACTTGATCCTCCACGATGAAGTCCCATTAAGCCTTGGCAACATTTTTTTGGCAACCACGGGCCGCCCTCCGTAGAAGTTATTGTGAGAACGAAGACCATCTTTGTCAATGAAATAGATTTCATTCTGCTTGCCGTTTTCCCCTCTTTCATTTTAATCCACGCTTTGTTTCCATACCTCTTACGTCCATGTTGTGTGGCCACTATCTCTAGAGAGGTAGTAGCCACTTGGGGATGTCGCTGATTATGGCGCGTCGGGATGGAAGAAGATGGTGCACAGCATGAGAAATTATATCACGAAAAATTCGCTAAATGCGACTTTTAGACCCTTCGTCACCTATCTCAGTCCGCCTAAGTTTCCTCCAATCGGGGAGCATGAGCCAGAGTAGTCGGAGACAAACTTTTCCCCCTACATTGCCCCTTTACAGGAGTGTACTTCACACTTCTCCTTTCCAAACTTCAACCAACCTCCAGACATATTGGGACCATGGGATTAGATATTTTTCAACCCAGGCTAGCAACTCACTTCGTTGATTGTTACTAAAAATTTAGAGACCACTTTCTTTGTACTTTCTTGGTCCCTGTATCATAGATGGCCATTTGTTGTTGCTGAACTCTTAGGTATTTACTTCACATGTCCCATTTATTCCCTGTAAAATACCAGTTCACCCATTTTGCCGTTCGTTATTTGCAATAAGGCAATAAACCATGACCACGCCCCAATTATAATAATGACTTGAATGTGCAAGTGTTTACACTATTTCAATCTTTTCCTAATGTTTTCATTTAGGCAGCAATCTTATTGGCTTATGGAGCAGTGGATCAGCTTACCCCCCCCCCCCCCCCCCCCCCACCCACCCACCCCGCTAGAGTTGTGATTTGGGAGATTGTTAATGTTAGCATTGATAGATTCACCATTGGTTACATTTGTCCAAAGAGAAGGTGTGCTAGTTTGGACTCTCTTCATTGGAAAAATAGAAAAAAATGAAATATCACAGTTACAGCTATGAAATTTTTTCTGCTTTGAAGTTAGGCTGACATTGACATGTCTGCACTGCATGTGCTTTCCTTACACTTGGTCTTGATCATTGCATGTGTTGCTACTGCTTTGATACATGCCATACACTAAATGTTAAGAAATGGCTGGGGATGAGGTGGAACAATGCATAGTTTTTGAACATGTTACTAATCAAAATAGATATAAATGATAACACAAAGAATGAAGTTAAAGAAAAGAGATCTTAAAATGAAGAAATATGAGTATTTCCGTTTCAATTGAATTCATTCAGAAATCATCCCTTTTCACTAAGTCATTTGTTTGGGAGTTAATCTGATGAATTACTTAAAATCTCTGGTGTCAAAACTCATCTAATCGAATCAAAAGTTGCTTTATGGGAATTCATAAAAGTATAATGAGAACATAAGACAGTAATCTACTTCGCTAAATACTATATTTTTGGATATCATGGGGAATGATAACTTCAACATGACTGCCTCTATGCATTCTCTAGCTAAACCGTTTCTTTGTGAAACAACTGTTAGTCTTGGCACTATCAATCGATAGCTCACAATGCATGAGTGTGCACTCAATCCACACTGATTCATATACCCACAAGTCTGTCACTAATCATTTGACCTGCTGGCTGAATTTGAACCCAGACATGTCACTATAGTGACAAGAAAACCTTTGGTCATTAACAAAAACAAGAAGTCAGACAAAATCCTCTACTCATGGATTTGCATCTATTTAGGGGAATGCAATATTGCAGAAGTGATACAGTTCTATTGTATTTCTTGAAGATGTTGTTAGACCTTGACAGCAGCTTGAACAAGGTCAGAATATGTGAAACGGTCAGTCTGAATGACATCAGACGACTATCCTTATGATCTGTCCTCTGCACTACTTGTCAAATATATGACTTCGAATAATTCTATTCCTACTATTCTGTCTGTTTGACTCTGTTTGTCTTGTATTAGCTTTATCTTGCTGAATGCTGGTGCGATGGATGTGTGTGTGTGTGTGTGTGTTTGTGTGTATCTATCATTTTGGAGCTTATTGTTCCGTGCATCAAAACCTGAGTGACATGAGGTGCTTCTAACGTATAAAGTAGCATTTGATGGTTAATTGAATCAATTGATTTTGTGATTGATTTTCAGTGCAATACATTGCGTTAGTATGGTACAGCAAAGAAATTATTTCAATCATAAACTCAGAACTTTATTGATATGTGAAGAATTAACAAGGCAAAATCCATACCTAGGATTTTCATGTCATTTCACCATTTGACGTCCGTAATCATGATATGAATACACTCTTTATTCTTCCATTCCTTCTCCCTCTTCTTCGGCATCGGCACCCTCAATCTCCCTTCCGCTATACCGACTAATAAACTTCAAAAATTGCATCTGTTTCTCTTCTGCAGAATGCATTGAATCGGCGGCAAATCCCGGCCGGTTTTCTAAATCTTCAATTAGCAAATGAAGTTCTACTGGAGAGGTCGGTAAGTGGTTCAAGACTTGGAGAGTTTCTGCATTCGTCAGTCCGTATCCCGTTTCTGTGGAGAATGAATTGGGTTCTCGTTGAAGTCTCTCCACCAATTTTGGCATTTCCTCCAATTTCACACTCGGACCGCCACACGGTGATTCTTGGAGGTAATTCAAAACAGCTCCTTCTATCCAATCTCTATTTTGGAATGGGCCGTCTTTAGTGTTTGACTTGTTCGTATTCTCGTCGTTCTCGTTCCCGGTCTCGGACGACGGTTGTCTTGAGTTCATTCGCTCGCGAAGGAGACACATCACTTCGATGTTGCTGACGAGAGAGGGCGCATCGCCACTTTTTAGAACTTCCATCTTTACATTGAGAGGGTCGTTTAGTCGTGAGGATCACTGCTTCCAATGAAGATGGAAAATAGACTCTCCAGGAGGACTACAGTGGTGATGAGAGTGTAAGGTCGTTGGCAAAAGTAGTCAAAAGTCCAGGGGAGGGTTGACGAGTCGTTGATGTATTTTTTTGGGGGATGCTCATTTTTATGAAGCTCTATTTTGCGGGAAATCCAGTTATGCACACTGCGGCCCGGTGAGGAGTGCTGTCGGGGGCAGGCCGGAGAATTGGACGGTGGGAATCGAGTTATTGTATGGTAACGGTACAATACCATAGGTAGGCGGCTTGCTACCTTTTCTAAAGGTATGTATACTACTGTATGTAGAGGAATTTTCAAAAACAATGTGCTGTATGGTACCATACCATACGATACCATAGCTTTTTGCTCCCACCAGTTTTCATTTTGTGCTCAATCCCCACCAAATCCCCACCATAAATGGCGTGAAAGAGTGTCGAGAATATGATATGGAGACGTGCCTGAGACGTGCACTCATAGCAGTGCAATAATCGGCAACCACAACAAAACAATACAAAACAACAATAGACCGTTCGACTATAATCATGCCCCCCCTGATCCTCGGCGTGAGCAACACGCCCTCCAATCGCCTCGCCCTAACCAACCGCGTCTACCTGTCCCCCAAAATCTACGGCTTCCTCGTCCAAGCACTCGGTCCGGAATCCTCCACCTCTCCCCTCGTTCTCGTCAATAATCACGCGTACGTCGCCGAAAGCAATCGAGATGTGCCCGAGGATAAAATTGCATTGAATGGATTGCAGAGGAGGTTCGCTAAGTTGAGTTTAGCTCATAAGGTCGAGGTTAGGCCGTTTCGTTCTCCTCCGAATTATGCGTTGGCGACGATGGAGGTATCGGTGGACTTGTTGGTCAAAAAGAGTGCGGGGGGAGGCAGGCCTCATGAAATTGATACCAATCGGTTGGCCTCGGACTTCATGATGAATTTTGAAGGCCAGGTATTTGAGGTGGGGCAGGTTGTAGTCATAGATTTTGAGGGAACCAAGTTGGAATTGGCGATATCGGTCGTGAATCAGATGGATTTGAACTGGAACAACAAGAGCGAAGAACTCGTCCGATCGCAAGATGCTACAAGGGTCGGCCAACTGTTGGCGCCGACAGTGGTGACATTTTCTCGTCCGCAGGGGTCCAATCTTGTCTCGCTCGTCGGAGATAAGGTGGCCGGTGGATCTGGCGCCGCGAATACCATATTTTTGTCAGATTTTGATTTTCAGAAATTGGGTATTGGAGGGCTGGACTCGGAATTCAATCAGATTTTTAGGAGGGCCTTCGCTAGTAGAATTTGGCCGGCGCATGTGATCAAACAATTGGGAATCAATCATGTTAGGGGAATGTTGTTGTACGGCCCACCTGGTGAGATTATTTCCCTGCCTTTATGCTGTGTGACATTCCAATTATTATCGCTTTAGGCCTAACAATGGATTCTGTCTTGGCAGGTTGTGGCAAGACTCTCATCGCTCGGCAGATTGGAAAAGTGTTAAATGCTCGAGAGCCAAAGGTTGTAAATGGTCCGGAGATATTGGACAAATATGTTGGTGGTAGTGAGCAAAAAGTACGTGATTTATTTGCAGAAGCAGAAAAGGAACAGCTTGAGATGGGAGACCACTCAATGCTTCATATTGTGATCCTGGATGAGATGGACGCCATCTGTAAGCAGCGTGGATCAAACAGGTCGGACTCCGGTGTATCTGACTCTGTGGTGAACCAACTTCTTTCCAAAATCGACGGTGTCGATTCATTGAATAATATTCTTCTTATTGGCATGACTAACCGAAAGGATTTGATTGATGACGCCCTCTTGCGTCCGGGTCGTTTGGAAGTACATGTTGAGATTGGACTTCCTGATTCTAAAGGTAGACTGCAAATTCTGAACATTCACACGAAGAACATGAAAGAGAGCAAGCGCATCTCTCCCGAGGTACTTGATAGACTAGATGAGTTGTCTGAGAAAACCAAGAACTTTTCTGGCGCAGAAATTGAAGGTTTGGTGAAGGCAGCTACCTCATATGCCTTGACTCGTTGTGTCGACGTCACGGATTTGTCGAAGCCACCAGATGAAAAGAAATTGATTGTTCAGTTCGATGACTTTCAGAGAGCGCTAGATGATGTGACGCCCAAGTTTGGAGTGAATAACCAGGAGTTGAAAGCTTTGTATCGCAATGGTTTTGTTCCTTATGGAGAGTCATTTGATTTGCTTATGGGGAACATGCATCGGCTGGTTGAACAGGGTAAGTGATTTTTTGTTTGCTTGCCCTAGCATGCAGATCCTTTGATTTAGATTCGACACAGCTGATTATTTGCGTTCAATTCACTCAACAGTCCGCACTTCCGCGAAGACACCTTTAATGAGTGTATTACTGCAAGGACCAGTTTCATCCGGAAAGACGGCCGTGGCAGCAAAGGTCGCAGTAGAATCTGGGTTTCCTTTCGTCCGCATTATTTCTGCGGATGACATGATTGGGTATTCGGAAATTTCAAAGTGTCAAGAAATTCACAAAGTATTCTTAGACTCGTACAAATCTCCTCTCTCTCTGATTTTCATCGATGACCTTGAACGTATAATTGATTATGTTGCAATTGGGCCTCGTTTTTCCAATGTGGTGCTTCAGACGTTGCTTGTGTTGCTCAAGAAAGTTCCTCCCGACCAGGGCAGACGACTTCTAGTGATTGGGACGACTAGTTGTCCACACCTTTTGCAAGATCTTGGATTAGTGCAAGCCTTTGGGGTGGCTCTTAGCACATCCCTGTTGGAGGAGCCTTTGCAGATTGCGGAAGTTCTTCGTGTGGCGGCTCACATGACCGAACATGAAGCAGAGGGCATTGCGCGTTCTATAACAAATCCTATCGGAATCAAGACTTTGTTAATGGTCGCTGAAATGGCGAAGCAGGGCTCGCGGTCTGGAGCAGTAGATGTCAGTGTTTTTCTAGAATGTCTTCATACGGTGGGGTATTGATGGCAGCTCAAGTTGCGCGATAAGTATGGAATAACAGTAATGAGAAGTCAGAGTCAACTGTGTGATTTTTGTCGTATCTGCTTTCTTGTCTTACACCATAATTTCATCAACTCATCCAATATGATCTATATAACAAATTATTGTTCAGTAAATGATCAAAAAAAACCAATCGAATTGCTTTCTTCGTCTGTTCAATTCCCACTGACGCCATCGTTCATAGTACCCTCTACTCGATTGGGAACATGCACCTCTGGAAAATCCCTCTTAAACGCCTCTAAAGCTGCCTCCCAAATCGAAGCATTTTCGGCACAACCCTCCTTCATAGCAGTCGCCATAACCTTCATTGCTCCATCCCACTCACTCACTCGGATGGCCCCAATCCGTCCCACCTCACTTTGAAGGCGCGAGGCCACTTCCTCTGCTTCTCGTGCGGCCTCAGTGGCCATTTCGTCTGCCAAGGCGGCTTCCATTTCCATCCGCTCCAACGTTCCCAGTCTCCCAATACTGGACATGGAAGTTTGATTCATCATCACCTTGGCGGCACGTTTATCAGCATTACTCCTCGCGTCACTTCTTCGTTTCAGTGCCGTTCGTCGATCCACAAACGCCATTTGTTCATACCGACAGAGTTTATACTGAGTAACAAAGGGCGCGACACCCGCACCAACCTCCAACCCTAGTCGTTTCGTCCTCCTGCCGCTCCTCAACAACGCCGAACTGAGCACTTCCATCGGTCCACTCAACTCCCTATCACACCACGCCACATCCTTGGCCAATTTCGACATCTCCAAACCAGTGCCACCCAATCGATCCCCCCGCTCCTTCAACATGGACACCGTCCCCTCAATCTTGGGAACGCTTCCCGACACGGCACCAATCCTCCTCCCCTCGTAGGCGGCCAAAGCCAAAATCTCTGCATTATCCTCCCCCGCGGCAACCTGCTGCGCGGTCCCCAACTCGCTCAACATCCCATCGACGGTATCCGCCAACTTTTCCACCGACGCCGTCCCCACGGCGGTAATCCTCGTAAATGCGCTGCTGCTGACTTCCGGCCAAGCCGTGCCAATGTGATCTTGGAGGGTCATGAACAATTTCAATTCTGGCGAATTTCCGACGTGTGGATGTTTGGCCAATGCGTTCATGTAGACCGTCAATTCGTTGGAGCGCTGTTGTGCGAATTCGGAGGACTGGCGCGTGGATGCCTCTTCGATGGCGCGGGCGGGATGTTTTTCGGGACGGGGTGGGAGGATGGCGCCCGGCACGGATTGACGGAGACGGTCTTCGAGTGCGACGAAATGACGGAAGCGACGACGGACCGCGGAGACGGGTTGGGGAGTGGGTGATTTGGAGTAGAGCGTGAGGAGATAGGTCCAGTGGGGTGGACCTGCGAAGATACCGGTGCCTTGGATGAGCATGGGGTCGGTGACGGTAATTTTTCCGTAGGGGGAGTCGAAGGGGGGAGGGGGAGTGTAATCAGTGATTGTTCGAGGTGCTTGGGGGAAGGAATGTTGTTGTTGTTTGGGATAGTGGGGTGCTGATTGATAAGAGACAAGGGGTTGGACAACGGGACGGTTGACATCGTGTCCTACACGCATTCCTGGCAGTACACCGGGCTGTGTCTGACTGTTTTGTTGCTGTTGCGTTGAAATTGACTGCTGTTGCTGCTGGGGCAATCCCTGCATCTGTCCCGCACCAGTCGTACTATAATAATAACTTCCCGCCATGGCATTCATAACTCCCTGAGGCTGTTGTGATTGATTCCCATATGTAGCTTGGTGTTTCTGTTGTTGTTGCTGTGGAGTCAACACAGCCTCTCTTGGAATCTGCCCTCCCAATCCCATTCCCATTCCGTAATTGAGACCATTAAATTCATGCAAGTTCAATTCGTGCATGATTCCATTGTCAGTGTCGGCGTCGGCGTCGTGCCTCTGCTGTTTTTTGGCAGCTTCTTCGGAATCAGCTAGCTGCTTCAATTGCTGCTGCCTCCGCCACCGCTCTTCTTCCGCCTCTTGATGGCTGTCAATCTCGTCAAACAGTCCGCCGCTGCTGCCGCCGCTTCCCTCGATCGACTTACTTTCCAACAATCCGCTACTAGAAAGTTTGGATGTCACCGCGGCCACAGCAGGCGAAACAGGATCGACGGTCGTCTTCTCGCCGACCAACAATTGATTCATGATATCCACAGTCTTTTCTTTCACCACTTCATTTTCCAACGTCGCGGCGCCTCTCGAGGCATCGTTATCGAGACTCAACGATCCAAAGAGATCGGCATCTTCCTCTTCTTCCTCGCCGCTGCCGCCGCCGAACAATTTGCCATCGTCGCTGCTTTCAATTAGACTGGAGAGGAGCGTGGTTTTGTTGTTTGGTTTGAGTGGGTCGTCGTTTTCGGGGAAGAGGGCGGTGGATTCCATCATTTTAATCGTCGATCCTAGTGTGTGTCGATGATGATATGCAAGCTGGTTTATTTTATATGGTGGCGTATGGTATTGTACCAAGATTATTATTTGCTGTCATGGTGTGCAATCCAGTCACTGACTGGCCTTCGTTCTGGTGTTTGGGGGCGTCTCTCTCTGCGTGTCACATGGCAATCGTCGACTTCCGTTCAATCAAAGAGAGGTGCAAATCTAGTCGGCTCTAACACCCTTGTACGACGATTTTAACGAATTTTACGTGCCATCAAAAAGTTGGCCCGCACGCACGTGGAAATGGGAACCAAAGATCCAAATTTCTTGGTATATATATACAGGTATGATGGTGTACCATAACAGACCACAAAAGCGATTTTCAATTAATTTTTTCTACGGAGTTCCGCCTCACGCTCTTCCCATAAAAGGTGCACGCAACATACACAGCAATTGAAAGATTGTGATGTCAGGATATAGAACCATTCTTGCCCACTTGCTTGGGGATATCATCTGTCATTGACTGTAAGAAACTTTTCTGTTAGAAAATGCGACATTTTGTATACCTTCAAGGAAATGCTGCCGTGTTGACATTGAATTTACTAATAAATCATACGATCTAAAGAGGATATGCGGTATTATTTCTGTAATTTAATTACTGTTGGAGCGTAAATTTACAACTCTCCAGACCCCACCGCAAAATTGAACTCTCCGTTTCCTGCGTTCCCTCTCTCTTCCTCCTTCTCAAAGTTTGATCCAGACAAGCAATCATGAGAATGAATCAACCTCTTGCGTGTAGCCGAAAAACCCATGTTCGGCAAAACATCTGCCTGCAGCATGAAGAAGTTGAATCGCAATAACTTTCGCCCCGCATTGACGCCACTAGTATCCTTCACGTTATTTTCTTCGTCCCACTGACGACAGAGATAACTCCATAGAGTCTCTCCGTCCTCTCCATCCAACCCGGCGAGGTAGGGAAAGGATCGCCATCGACCTGCACGCGCTGTCGAAGTGCATGGAGCTCCTGCGCCTGGCATTTCCCAGGATACCTCGTTGGATTTTGACCAGACATCTACGATGGAGCCGTCGGCAAGTTTACCCGGAGCCATCTCCCATGTTACATAACTGAAGTTTATGGTCATCGATGGATCGTCATTCCAACAAACGGGAAATGATTAGTATTCGAACAATGCGACGATTCTTTGCAAAATAATCGCGTCACTAGCGACATAACAGCTGCTTACTCTTCTGCGCCCACAAATACATTCCATCGATTATGCAACAATGTACTCCAAATGTGTTTATGGCTCTGATTGCACTGGTCGCTCATTGTCTCGAACCACACCGAGCCCGAAACGAAAGCAGCAATAATGAATGATGCAAGCCAATGCGAATTTCGACAAGATCTAACACGCTCGTTACTGCTTGCTGCCTGATTTCTTGCGGCCAAACCAAGATCTGCTCCTAACCCCTCCGGCAAAAATATACACCATGCGCAACAAGCGACTAAACTGAGAACTACAGTGTTCCTCATAGTGACTGCAATTCCAATGTGCAGGAAACACATGAGAATCACTACGGTGTACACGGTAGCTTTGCTTCCAAGTGCACTTCCCAAAAGGGCGGCGGGAACGCAAAACATTTCGGCGTACACCACAGTGGGGGTCATGTACCTTAGCCCGTTTGGTCCCAACAAGCCGTACATATAACGCGCCCCAACTGTGTGACGAACATACGTATCTAATGCCGGCAGAGGCGCATTCAACGTCCATCCCTGCATTGGATCTGAGTATTTTCCATAACCTGCATCCCAGTAGAGCCATGTGAGGAATAGTTTAAAAGTAATAGTGGCCGTAGAAACAAACGTTTCGCTGTTGATTTCGTTCCGTTTGGAGTCTACTGCCCATTTCCGGTCAAGTGGCAAAAACATGGAAAAGAACAAAAGATAATGAAAATATCTGCTCACGTGCAAGCAATAGGATGGGTTGGGCGGTGACAACGATGATTTAGGACTCTGGATCAGAGCGCAGGCGCATTATCGGAAAGGAAACTTACCTATCCAAGATGAAGTTTAACCACGTGTTTCGCAAAGTCAAACTAAAATAAAGTAGCCAGCTTCCGATGGATGCTATCTTTGTTTTATACCCAACAAGAAACATTGTGGCAAGTGTAACTTGAAGAGAGAGCAAAGCTTTCACAAAAAGCATGGATCCCGAATAGCAATGGATGCACACGAGTTTGTATAATGAATCCGTTTTGGGCATTAAGAGTCTAAGAGGCAACGTCCTGTAAAAGCAATGAAAATATATCACGGATGACGAGCGATTTCATATTATTCCGCCAACATGACAGTTTCTCGCACTCTTGCTCGAGATTATTCTCACCCTTTATCACTGTAAAATGGATGCAAGTATTGAAATCTTGTAATTAATTCAATCAAAAGCATCACGCCAAGGCTTATTCGAAACATGGCCATAGCTTCCGGATTGGATCCGAGCGTTGCTCTCCATCCTTGCCATCTTGTGGCGCTCATTCCTTCGACTGCAATGCTTGGGTCGTCAGTGTTCGTTCCAGTGAGTGCCGCCAATCAGAGCTTATGTCGATGAGAACTTGTCTGGCGATGAGATAGTAAGGTATGCGATGAACAGTAAGGACAGCGAGGTTGATGGGGGATGGGTTCTGTAAGGACATCTGTCATGTCCTAGTCCATCTTGACGGTATGGTACAACAAAATATCTTGACACACTTCTTATGACAGATGCGTGATATTGGAGCATACCGAAAAGCACAAATCGCAAATCGTATTTACACAAATGCACATTTTTTCACCAGCCCGGGCAAAAAAATTGTGCACATTTACACAAATTATGTGTAATTTACACAAATCTCGCCCGACGTTAGGCCCCGTCGACCAGCCTGCACAAATCGCAAATCACATCTACACAATTTTATTTTTCTTCTACAAATGCCCCTTATCGTAGTGTCGGGCGAAGGAACAGCGGCATAGAAATTTATAAAGTAGGTAAATGGGACCCTAGGCAAAGAAACGACATACGAAATTATGCAACTGTGATCTGTGATATGTGTTTTTGGTCACTACTACTTTAGACTCGCAAATTTGTATAAATAAGATTTGCAGAAATGCGATTTGCGATTTGTGCTTTTCTGTATGCTCCAGTTTCAGGTATGCTCCAATTTCACACAAAAAAATGTGTGTTTTTGGTATGGTATGGTACCATGTTGGATCGTAATTAATGCAAGAAGAGGTATTGAGGAAGGGATCTTCCAGACATAAAGAATAGCGGGCATAACAAAATTCATTTACTGCATTATTGGCGACTGCAGCGAGCGACGTTGTACCAAATCTTCCCAAACGCCCTCCCAGCCTCTCTCCAAATCTACCTCCAACATCATGCGCAATGGCATGCCAGAGTGGACACTATAGATTATTGCAACACTTACCGCCATTACAGAGCTGGTCACACGGAACCAAGAACTCAAAACTAGACATCAGGACCAGAATAAGTAATCCATGCTCACACTTATATCCCACTTCCACATCTTGAATAGCTCTAACTACTAGATCCAATTTTATTGACCCTTGCCAGTGTCAGTCTCTCTCGTTCAAGAAAAAGTCTAAAGATGATGCGCTTTACCACTCATCTTCTAGTTTTTTCGGCCACACTTCTATTTACAAAAGTAATTGCCATTCCAACAAGTGGTCCTTCGAACAACCCAACTAACATTTCAACAAGTCCTCCTACGAAGAAACCGACTGCCGAGCCAACTGCTCTTCCAACAAATGCTCCGACGAAGAGACCATCCGCCGAGCCTACTCTTAAGCCGACTGGCAAGCCTACTGCCACGCCTACTGCTGCTCCAGGAATACGATCAAAGGCAGGAAAGCTAGGAAAGACAATTGAAAGTTTCACACTCGTTCAATCGAAGGCTGGAAAGGCCACCAAAATTCAAAAGTCTGACATTACCTCAGGAGAATTGATTTGATGATCCGAATGACATCATTAGCATTTTAGTAATCGGCCTTTAGGTAATGATGGGAGAAAGTTTGATGTTTTTTTTCGATGTGAATATAACTTGAAAGCGTGCAGATTCGTCATTCGAAGTAGGTATGGGACGAGTTTTTTGTTATTTTCTCTTCACAACTCCCGTGTCAATTACTTCGAACATTTGTTGTAAACGATTGTTGTTTTAAGCAAACTTATGTTAATCAGAACACTCCTGAGAACACATACATTATTCTTGGTTTGTTGTCGACCAATGTATAAAAGCATATCAACAAACAAGTCCTCTAAAAGTGGAACTAAATGACGCGGAGAAAACCTAAGTTCATTCAATTTTACACTCTACTCATGGCTAGGAAATGAATTCAATTCACATAACATCTTCAATACAAAAACACAAAGCAAACTTGCCTCTGAAGTTTTGATAGAGTTCCACAAGGTATAGGAACCCCACTTAGATGGTGTACAAGGAATGAAACATCCATGGTTGATTTAATAATAGGCCCTTGTTGATAGTATCATACTTTGCTGTTCAACATACTGATGAATTCTTAACTCCACTGATTGTACCCTGTCGGCTGTAAAACAGCATCATAAAGTGGTACATTCGCCCCAGGGGAACCACCACCCTCCTTCGAATCGCGAAGCATCCTCAGTGATCCGCTAGTGGCAATCTTCCGAAACCAGAAACTAATTGTCGCCAATGCATTCTTGGCCATGAATTGTGTCAGATCTGTTTCTACTCCATCGAGCATTCTCGCCTTGTCTGATTGAGCAATTGATATTATGGTGCCAATGCAGTTTTTGACAATGGTGAATTGAATCAGGTTGGCTGGTTCATCTGATAGATTTTGTAGAGAAGCCACCGCCGCAAGCACTTCCTCTTTATTCTGGCTGTTGCATCTCTCAGTGAGGGATGCGATCATTTCGGGAGTGTGACCAATGGGAGCGCGGCACGACTTGTCCATACTGAGGTTTTGCAGGGCGCAGAGTGCATATTTTCGAGCTTCCGTGTCGTCGGATCCTGTAGCGTTCTGTAGCATGGGTAGGAGCGTGAGGTACTTGAAGACGAGTTGATGGCAGTTTTTCGGGTGCCGGGTAAGGTGTGCAAGAATAGCAATGGCACGTGGATGGGACGGTGATGCGTGCTTCTTTGAGACACCGATCAAAGCGTTAACCAGGCACTCCGATCGAGCAATGTCAAACTTGAGACGTAGTAATAAAAAAGAGTAATGCTTGTGAGTGATAACGTGTGACACTGGAATTTGTGTCTCTGTCTAAAAACACTGGACTCACCGCATTTTCCATATTCTTCACTAAACAGAGCAAACAAGCAAAAATGCTCAACCTCGCTCCATGCAAAAACCTATTGGGATCAGCATCATAATCCACTTCTTCATGCTTCTCGCCCTCCTCCACAAGTACAGAAGTCTTGAAAGAAATTTCCATTTTGGGCAACGGTTCAATGTCCACACGCTTCTTCTTCGCGATTCGGCGTCCTCTGTCTTTGTCATGGGCTTTATCTTCATTGGAATTCTCTTCATCATCCGTGTGTTCGTCCGATGTACTCCCGTCCGAATCATCATCAGTATGACTCCCATTTGTAATCGAACCAGTTCCCGTCGACGAGCTATGACTGCTCACACTCGAGGAATCATCCTCGGTGTCCGAGAGCGTCTCTTCGCGTCTGTGCACCACTTCTTCTGGATTAATGGCCTCCTTCGGACTTACGGGACTACCATTCCCATCACCAACAACCCGTTCAGAAGTCCGCGAGCTTTTAAACTTCTTCAAAAATCGATTCTGGTAGGTCTTTTTTGTGGGTGAGCCATCTGTCGGTTGCCGGTATGAATGCTTTGGCACCTCGATCACCCTGGACAGAGTGTCGAGCAACCCAGGACAGCGGATGATGAATGGTCTCGTCTCGGAAGTCTTGGCAAGGTACAGCAGTACCGTACAACAGCCCTGACGAGATTCTCCATCATCCCCAGCGATGGTCTTGGTGATCGCCTCCAACACCCCCGGAGTATTGCAAATCAACATCCGATTCTTCTTATTCACCGACAAATTCAGCAACGTGCTGACAATTCTATTCCTCGCTTCCGTATTCGCATTGAACGCCAAGTTATCCGTGGTAACCGCCTTCACATCTGCCAAAACCGATGCAATCGCCGTCAAAACCCCCGTAGTCCAACAAATCTTCAAACGATTCTCCTCCTTGGCCGACAATATCTTGAGCGCCCCGCACGCATTCTTCCTCCTCGTCGAATACGCCCGATTAATCTCCGGAGTGGCATCCTCATCCCTCCGAATCTGCGAAAGCAAATCCGCCAACTGCTTGGACGGCGGGATCATCCTCGTGGTCAAAGCTCGACGGACNCGACGCTCTTCCGATCTGGCGGCCGCCTTGTGATGGAAAATGTCGCCGCGCAATAAGAGGGAGGGTGTGGTGGCGTCGCTCCAGACCTCGTTTTGAAAGGCCGAGTCGTTCCCGGGACTTTCGTTGACGTTGAGGAGGCTGAATTCGTCTCCCGAGAACATTTCTACTTCTCCCGATGTGTTGGAGCATTGGAATTGGATGGATGTGAAGTTTGCGGCGTCTCGTACTTCGTCGGGGGAGAGACCGGCGGTGAGCGTGGGTAGAAAGTCTTTGTGGATGGAGTCCGAGTCGGGTGATTTCCGTGCGGTAATGTTGAATCGGTTGGAGGGTCCGGTGCTCCTGCTGCGGTTGTCATGAATGATGTGGACATGGTTTCGTCGGGGAGGAACGACGTCGGCGGCCGACGCTTGTTGGATGGCAAACGACTTGTCGGCGGAACCGGGCGTGCTCCTCGAAGTCTTGGATGTCGAGCGAGATCGACGCCGCGACGACGACAAACTCCGTTCGTATCGGGATCGAAGCGCGTTCTGCGGCGCCTGCGACTGCTGTTGTTTCTTGTATTCGTCCGGAGTGACAACGCGCGACGCTCTGGCGGGCGATCTGGCCGCCGGGGATGCGGGCACCTTGAGCCTCGTCCCTTTCGCGGCCGAGGAGGGCGTCATGCCTGCCCTCGCCGGACTGTCGCAGTCGAAGGCACTGTCGCAACTTTCTTCGTCGTTGGTCCTTTCGTCGTTGGTCTTTTCTTTCATTCGTCTTATCCTTCGTTGACGCGCCCTGGCCGTCATGGCGACCTTGTATCGCTGCGTGCGACCCGCGCGGGGAGAGTGCGAGGCCAGGTCGATGTCCGTGTCTTCGGAGGCGCACGTGGACGAAGCACCGGCGGTGGACCCGGGGGAGAGCGGGGCGTCGACGGCCATCATGATCGATTGGCGTTCGAATGCGTGAGTTGGATTAAATTGGGTTGGGTTTTGATGGGAGTTTGGGGCGGGATGAGATTTATGATTGTTCGCGCGGATTCGTTTCAATGGGATGAATTAGATTGGGTCTCACAATCAATAATAGAAAATGCCAACTCAATAATTGCTACCGATGGCAGAGTATTCCGATCCAATCAAATGACAAAATCGCACCGAGCAAGGAGATGTTACGATTCCACAAGAAGTGTGATGGAACGAATGCACATCATGTGGACTCGATCCATTTGAATCCACCAACAGTAATAGCTTCTTCTTTTCTTTCGCTCCTATGTATCTGACCAACAATATTTGCTTCTTCTCTCGTTTCACTCTTATTTATCTGTCACTACTTATTTTGCTTGCATTGCCTTCACCGCAGCATGCACCATACACAAGAGAAAATAACCGCCTGCACAAAAATCACGGACACTGGGTTGTTTCTGCTACACACACAAAATAAATAATCTTGTTAGCGACATTCGCGCCGAATTTCAAATTGAAAATGATGTTCCGTTCACGGGTCGTATGGATGCGCGAAAAAATTGGGTCCGAAAGGATCCTTCATTGTCGGGTGAGCTTCGTGGACACGTCGTCTTGTTGACTGGAATCCTATTCCAAGCTATAATGTATGATTATTTATATTATTGAAAGAAAACCGAGAAGGAAGCTTACCATCGACCTTACCTTTCTTTAACAAAACTTTTATTTAAAAATTAGTTTAATATTCATCCATAGCAGGTGTGGTATTATGGTATCCAAAACAAACTCTTCAAGCACGGTATTGTGCAAACAATCCACAAGGCAGTGAGCTCTGCGAACGGAAGTCCAAAAATCAATCGTATTCAACGGAAACACCATCGCGTACGAAACCTCGGTCCGGCACGATAAAAGAAAGGTCTTCCGGAATACGAAACATCCTCGAGTCGTTTTAAACATCATCTATCCGAAAAGGAGGAAGTCTTGTTTTTGAGCGATTTCTTCGACCGAGATTGGTATTTCGATTTGAATGGATTGTGGCCGTTGAGACGCTGCGAGAGGACAACACACATAATCAACGACATGATGCCAAAAGAATTACCATGCGTTGTGGCATTGTGATCATGTGTACAACATCCAGTATGGCAACTCGTGTCCATACGGAACGGGATGCGTTGACGTGAGACGCTATCCTGCATAATAACAAGTGTATTAGTCGTGTGCGTTCTGTAACTACAGCCAAAATCGCTCTCGTCAAAAACGACCGTGGCATCGGTGCATGCTGAGCAAACGACGGGGTGACGGCTCCCATCCGAATACATATACATTGAATCATCGCATCGGTAGTCTTTCTCATTGAGACGGGCGTTGAAAGAGAAGACGATCATCCCATCGAGGGAACGAAATCGGCGTTCAATAACACTGCAACCTTCCGACAAATTCGAACATTGTGACCTCCGCATCGGCATCATGGCATCGGCCCTCTCTCCCGCCAACGCCGGCGTCTTCGCCTCGCCCTCCAACAACGCCACCTACGAGGACGATGACGACATGACCGAAGACGAAGTGGCACTCATGGTCAAGAACGCTCTACGAAAGGCGAGGAAGGCCATGAGCAATCCCTCCTCCTCCGATGCCGCCAGCGACGATGACGACGACGACGACGACGATGACGATTCTTCCGTCGACAGCGGGCACGATGACAAGAGCAGCATCGGAGACAGTTTGGAGGACATTGGCGGAATCAGTAACACGGTTTCCGAGTGCAGCGCTGCGGTTCTCGATGTCAAGGGATCGTTGAGTGGTCTCAGAGAGCACGAGAGCCAGCGTGCGGAGGAGGAGGCGTCGGAAATGACCGATGATGATTTGGCGAGGAGGATCGAAGAAGAGATTAAGGGGGCGAGGGCCTTCGCCGAGAAGGTCTATTATGGAGACAGGAGCGACAGGAAGACGGCCATGCCGCCGACGGCGAGTGTCGCTGCGATGACGGGTGGAGCGAGGGGGGGCAAGAGCCTGGCCAGTTTGGAGACCGAGTGTGTTTCGAACAAGGCGTCCAAGCCGGCGGTGACCGCCGGGACGCCCCTGTCCATGGGAAATGCCGCCATGCCCGGATCCATGCCGTCGTCCCTTGCCAGTCCGAGAGAACGCATCAAAGAGGGCAGGGTTACGCCCACCAGTAACATGACAGGACAGCGCCCCCCTATGAGTCCTCATACGCCTACCAATCCGCACGGCATGAATAGCAAGAATACTCAGAGAACAGGTACGGTTCCTGCCTCCTTGCGATTGGATATTGGCGAGAACGAGGAGAATGAAAAAGTGGAAGCTGCACCCAAAAAGGACGGCACGGCTTCTCCCGCTCCAAAGGCATCACCGTCTCCGGCACAATCCATCAAGGTATCCCAGGCATCACACCAGCAACAACCATCACCCAACAAACAAACACAACGTCACGGGAATCTGCCACCCTCCCCATCACCCCTCTCTCCCTCCACCCTATCCAACGCCACTCCTCAATCGCACAGAGAACACCGCCAACACCGACAAGTAGTATTCCGTCATCCCTACCCCCTCCCGCCTCCCCCCATTCTGCCCCGTCCCGACGCGGTCATCATCTCCGAAAACGACGTACGCCAAGCCGCCCTACGCTTCAAAATCGCCGAACCCGACGCCGACCTACAAGCGCTCATACAAGCCGCCGAAGACGAATCCCTCGTCCGACGAAGCAACGCCTGCGGCGCCCTCAAAGTCCTGGCCAGCAAAGACGGAAACAAGGCCAAAATGTGTCGAACGCGCGGACTCCTCGAGGCATTGGTCGTGGCGAGCCGAGAGGACGCCGTCGATTCCGATGCCTTGGATGCGCGCACTCGCGCGGTTACCACCCTCCTGTATCTCGCGGAACCCAAGGACAATCGTCTCGTCGTGGCGAGGCATCCGCACGTGTTGGAAGTGCTGGTCAAGGTCATCGAGGAGGATACCGGGGAGGCGCGGCTGAGGGCGTGTTGCGCCTTGGCTACCTTGGCGAAAACGCCGCAGAATAGGGGGTTGATTTGCGGGACGGTGCGGTTGCCGGCGGTGTTGAGTGACTTGATGGCGAAGAATGCCAAGGAGGAAAAGAAGAAGGAGGAAGAAGATAGGAAGAAGAAAGAAGAAGGACAACCGGTGCAGCGGCAAAAGGAGGAGATTCGAAGGACTGATACCGGAGTGTCGAGGGATGATTCTAGGGATGATGATTTGTCGGGTTCGTTCGTTTCTGAGGATGATCGACTGTTGTCGAATACTTATTCTGGGACCTTTTCTCATGGGTCAGGAACCTTTACCGATGATCAGTATTACTCCGACGAAGATGACGCAAGCGAAGGAGAGGGATCCGAAGAAGACTATGACGAGAATGAGGATGGGTACTCGTCTGCCGGATACAGTGTGGACGATGGTAGTATTCAGGAGGAAGGGGTGGAAATGCAGATTAGCAGTTTGAAGAAGTTGAATATTGAGAATCATTCAGATTTTTTGGCGAGAAGTCAGCTTAGTGCTTGTGCTACGTTGACTCATTTGACAAAGCATTGCGCTAATTCGGTGAGATGGGTTTATCTGTTTTTGCTGCAGGAAACACTGTTATTCTCCATACCCTGATGGTTCTTTTTGCGCTTTCTGCAGCCACTGCTTGCTCAAGACACCGAGATGCTTGAAAATCTTCTCTTCATTGCCAGCATCTTTGACAATCCTCTACACACAAGATGCATCGAAATTCTATGTAACTTGACTCGTTTCCCATCTAACAACACCCGCCTTGCAGCCATGTCCAAGTTCGTTGACACACTACTGACATGTGGCAAGTCGAAAATCCCCGAGGATCGGTTGTGGGCCATTCGTGCCATGCAGAACTTGTGCTCCGATGCATCTAGCAAGGTTATGCTGGCGACTAGTCCTATTTTGACCATGCTGAGCACATCTGCAATGAGGAAGGAGTATGATGAACAATGCGCTGCAGTGGGTGCATTAATGAATCTCTCAACAGAGCCAGGATCCATAGTACCCTTGACCAATACCAAGACCGTGGTGGCGACGCTGGTTCACCTGGCACACAGTCCCAACACTCCAGCTGCTGTTCGAAAGATTGCGTGCGATTCTTTGGCCACCATCGGACTGTGGCTTCAAACTCTGGCGAGTGCAGGCACAGTACCGGAAGAAATTCCCTTTAGTCCACTTCCAACCCATTCTGCCACCGGGTGGCTGCGTTGGGAAAGTTGAGAGGCATGTTATTTCGTTTTGTTTCTCCGTACAGTTGAATATCTTTGTTGAGTTACTTACAGTCACTGTTAAAGTTATATAGATACAGAAAGTCATTGTTGTTCAACTCACCATACATAGATCACACGATTTTTCACTCAGAGGCTCTGAAACCAGAGGCCTTACTTCTCTCCTTTCCGATGTTAGTCACAGCAAATAAAATAAGAATTCATTTTATATTGCACTTTGTTGGTTTGGCATTGGAAAACAAATCGCTAAAATATGCTTTCATGCCCCTTGCCCAGATCCTATCGGCAAAGATGATCCACCATTTTCAGTCTCTAGCTATCAAATTGCCGCTAGTAAACTCAACAGAATAAGGAGAAAGCAGGTAGTCGGACTTGGTGAGTCAAATCACCAGCAACATTTCTTCTTGTCTCGGCATTGTTCGGATGGTTGCATTGTCTTGGGTCCAAATGAGATATTCTTGGTTCTCTTTCTTGTATGTGTCGGTGGTCTTGATATCGAAGCATCCGTCTAGATATGTTGTGGCTGAACTGTTCGACCTGCTTTCTTATATAGCGGAGGAAAGCATCGCTTGACCACCGCCCAATCATCATGATTGTGTATACTGGGCATTCGCCCAAGTACATCGCCATTGCTGCACCTGATCTAATCGAGTGCGTTCCTATTTCACCCTTTTTGACGCCTAGTTTCTCGTACCCAACTGAAGCTACTCCGGCTTCTAAAGCACCGACCATCATTTTGGATGTTACATGTTCAATTTTTTTTGTTTTTCCAGACTGCAGAGACAGGGTGTCAGTGGAGGCGCCGGAGTAACACCAGATTCTCTTTACTATTGCTGCCCATTGCTGAACTGGGCACAGCAATGTATCGCCTGATGCCATTTGAGTCACCGTGTCCATTCTTTTGTCTTTCTTTTGCTATTCGAAGGTTATTGCGATGCAGTTGGCATATTCTAAGTTTTTGTCATCGTGTTGTAATTCACAACCTTCAACAAAAAACCGAAGGTTTCGTGGTCGTAAGATATCTGTCCTTCGTTTTTCTGAGTTTGGTACTTTCAGATATTCACATGACCGGCATGCAAAAAAAAATGCTCCGATTGCGAGTTGGCTTATTGCTCGTTCACTCTCTGTTGTTTTTCGTTTTGTGATTTCTTTGAGCACTCCGATGGGGAGCACTTTTTGTTGAATTGGGTTTGGATCGTCGTTTTTGAATGATCTGAACTGGCACGATAGAAGTCTGCTGAGTTCGCCATCTTCGTCCCTAGTTGGATTTGGCCCGTCGTGTTCTCGGAAGGTCGATGCCACAGATGAAATGGAATTTCAGATTGTGCTTTCAGCCAGGGAGTCGACATTTGGTCCCGAAAATCGTCCTTCACGGAGAGCCATGGCGAAGGCTCCGAATAATTTGTTTCGTTTGCACCTTCCTAAGTCGTCGAGAAAGACATCATCATTGATTCCAATGGATTTACACCACTTGACTCATCAATCCCAGGCGCGAGCATTGTCCTTGTGTGTTTTCCCTGT
>JALLPD010000053.1:0-24188 GCA_036940065.1 Cyclotella cf. meneghiniana
TCTTGGGATCATTTGGGCGCGTGGGACCAAACGGGACCACATCCCTCCCAAACCGTGCATCATATCATTGCATCTGTGCTTACCTCACAGCTTCACACCTCTGCTGTGCAGTAACTGACAATGATACAGGACAATCCTTAGAATACCACACCTCATCAAAACACCACATTCACACACACATGGAGCCACAGCTATGCCAATGAGCTTGGGTGTCTCACAAAAGGCATTTGGGATATTTCTGGCACCAACCCCATGTTCTTCATCCATAAACAAGACATTCCACCCAAACACTTCAAAGACATCATATGCGGCTGCATTGCTGTTTCCTATCACTTGCTAAAGAAGGAATAGAGTGCACCAGACTAATTGTTGGTGGTAATCTCATTGATTATCCCTGGAAGGTGGCTACACCCATGGCGTACCTCCCCATAGCCAACCTCTTATTCAACTCAGTCATCTCCACCCCAGAAGCATGTTTCCTCACTGTGGACATCAAAGATTTCTACCTCAACACACCCATGGAATGCCCTGAGTTCATGCACTTTAAGTACAACCTCCTACCACAGGAAATTTTCATGGCATACAATCTGGACCAGAAAGCACTTGACGGGTGGATACATGTCATAATTGAAAAAGAGATGTACAGACTCCCACAGGCAGGACTCCTTGCCAACAAGCTTCTTGCCAGTCGCCTTGATGCAGATGGCTACTACTAATGTGAACTCACACTGGGATTGTGGCAACACAAGTGGTGCCCTGTCACGTTTAGCCTAGTCATTGACAACTTTGGCATAATAACTGTTGGCCTGACACATGCAAAACATCTCCTAACATCACTACATAAATACTGCAACATTGCTGTTTTCATTGGCCTGTAACTATTGTGACAAAACAGTCAACCTCTCTATGCCTGGGTACATTAGCAAAGCACTCATGCAGTTTCAGCACCCACCGTCACTTCAACTGCAACATGCACCATATACTTTTCGAAGAGATCAGTCACCAACATATACATAATATTACTACACAAAAATCAGTGCTACGTAAAAGTTTAGCCATTCTTACTATAACATCAGTGTGCAGAGTTTTCAGTAAACCAACGTGAACGGCCCCGAGACAGTTATCTAGTCGGAGCTTAGTATATCTGCCAGCATTCGCTAAATCTCGTTTTTAGCGGTTCTCAATTACCCCACAGCTACGCACAGCTTCCATTTCCGCGGAAAACATCATCGAGTACCATGAGGTCATCGACAACGGCGCAGGATCGCGAAGCGCGAAAGAAGGAGCGGGAGGCTCGGAAACTGGAGGAGTTGGCCGCGGAACGGATTTTGCTTGACAAGCGTGAACGTGCAGAGGCATCAGCGATGAAGAGTCCTGAGGAGCTGGTGGTGACGGCAATGGCAAATAAACGCTCGCGAAGCGCGGAGTCAACGTTGCCAACCGAAGAGGAAGTTAACGCTCACATTCAGGAGGTTAACAGAGGCGGGGAGAGTGATGACGAGATGGAGGATAGGAACATGGAGGAGATTGATCTGACGCAGGTCGAAAAAGCACGGGAGCCCGAACGATCGCCGGAGAAGAAGAAGAAGCGCAAGGATAGGAAGGAGAAACATGAACGGAAGAGAGAGAAAAACAAATCGAACGCCACGGGAGGCACGTCCATTCTCAAGACGGGCAGATTTTCCCCGGCTGCCGGGTTGATGGAGGCACGTCAATTGGATTTGGGAGAGGCAAAGATGTCGGTAACCGAGAAACGCCGAGGGGAATGGGGGAGTCATGTCCACAAAAACAAGAGAGCAGTGATGGTATGCTCGAAGGTGTGCAGTCAAGAAGGCACCGAAGCGAAGATGAATGAGTTTGTACAGGCCGCGCGAATGCTGTACTCCCATATGGTAAAAGTCGATGCAACGCTCGTCTGGGAGCCGGTCCTTGATGGGGGTGCCCGTCTCTGGGATCCACAGGGAATACCAGCCGACTTCACGGATTGTGGGCAGTGGATCAAAGTATCAGGTGATGCTGGTGTCTTCGAGATGAAGAAACCACGTAAATCTGACATGGATAAAGGACAGCTACAAGGCGTGGACGAAGACGACCTAGTCAACCCTGAAGTTTGGTTCCAGTTCTGTATCTCGTGCGATGTTGATGTGGATATCATCTCGGAGCGAGTTAGTTTCGAGTGGGCACGGCTTGGAGGACGTAGGATGAGCGTAAAGGAGATCCCTTCATTTGCCACCAAGGCAGCAGTGACACTCTACCGAGTCCGCAATGACCCAAATTACTCCGTTCTTATCCCAGAACTCTCACGTATGTTGGAGGAAGCAAGGGACAAAGCCACCGCAGAAATGGTTGACTACTTCAGTATAGCAGATGTACCTCGGTTCCAGTTGAGCGTTCAGACACCAAAAATTCAGGGTCAAAACACACAACTCTTCCAAGGGTGGGATTGGAGACGACAGATGTGGAGGAAAACTCTTCATATCATTGTCGAAGCTTCACAAGTTGATTACATGCAGGAACTCTTCACACTTGCCAAGGATCTAAAGTTGGTTGAGAAGTATTTTGGTCCCCATGCACGAGTGGTTAAGGTATATGATACCACCAAGAAAGGGAAGACGGGGGAACCCAAGGCAGACTTATCAAAATATGATATGTCTGCTGTGGCCTCGTACAGTCGCCGACACATCAATTATCAGGCTAATTCTCGGTATGATGGCATCCGTGGTATCTTAGATCTCGACAAAGTATTCGAGATCCCAGCAGTCTCCGATTCCAACCGAGTAGTAGGTGTAGTCTCATTACGGGAGTTACTGTATCACAAGGTTAAAACTAAGGAAGGCCACCCACTGTTCCTGGAAGTACATCAAGGTCAACCAATGGGTTCAGTGGATGTGGTCGTCGGTGCTTATGAAGAAGCCGAGCGAATGCTCCTAATGCTTAATAAAAATCCAGGTGCATTTCTTTTCTTTTATCTCTCCACGGTTGTCGGAATGGAGGAGCAGTTCGTGCGAAGAGTTGTATCGGGCACAATTGACCCTACGTTTGTCCGAGAGATCCGGAATTGTAAGTGGGACAAGGAGGCGTTTGTGTTAACCACATCCGAGGATGCACACAATGAGAAATTGGAGGCGATGGAGAAGGCTGCGTGGTATACGGATGCGTATGGAGACAATGTTTTTGACATGAGTAAGAAGGAGAAAGGAAAGAAATTCAGTGCGTCGGAGCTGGAGGACCTGCATGCAGTAAATTCGGTCAAAACAGCCTCTAAACAGACGGGACGATATGAGGGCTCGCCAGGTGTGGAATACTTTACGGTGGGTCGAAGGAAGGGAACAGCAGCATCAACTGATGCTGAGAGGAAGACAGCCGATGAATTGGAAGGGAAGACGCGCGAGGAACTCTTAGAGATGTTGCGGAATACATCTATTTCCTCGAAGGATAAGGGCTCACAACCCACGGCACGAAAGGCCGGTGTTGGGAGCGGCGACATTGATGGAGACTCGTCACTAAGCGGGTCCAGCGTTTCCGGGTCGAGTTCGAGCTCGGGTAGCACATCAACCTCTAGTGCTGAGGTACAGTCGGTCGCTTCGCCACCGGCCAAAGGTGAATAGTAGGCCGCACTGGGTCCTCTGGAACTGCGGGAGGACCCAGACGGCAATCTACGTCTAGCAGTGGGGAACAGGGGGCTTATTGCAATCGTAGGCGGGGTTGTAATGGGCGACATCGGGGGAAAAGGAGCCAAGTAAGGGCTGCCCAGTACCGGCATGGTACTGAGGTAGGTCGAGTTCTACGGCTTATAGACAGGTGGGGTAATGAAACTGTCATTAATCGTGAGGGTCACCTTGACCGAATCAAGCATCATAAAGTATTAGCTGCATTAGAAAAGCGTGCGTTGAACTACCGGTATGGAAAACGCGCTATTGTATCATGGGGGTCGAATGGGGTAGAGGACACCCTAGACGACACGGGCACGGTCGACACGACAGGTGTCATAATGGGAGATGGCGGCGAGGATGGAGTAGGAGGTATTTGTGCCAGTGAGGTCAGCCAATTGGAAGTCTTCTCAGCTTTGGGGGTGAACGAGGAGGTCCTGTCGATTCATGGCACAGCACCGGGGATTAAAGGAGATGGAGTGTCCAGACTAATCTACGAGAACTTGGATGGATTGCTCAATAGAATTGGCGGTAATGAGAAGTTGGAGAAGACGAAAGCAATTATGGATGATTTAGAGGTTGACATTGCCTGCTTTAATGAACATAAGCAGAACTTAATGCACAAGGACAATGTCAACGGATTTTCCCAACTTTTTCGAGGCGGTGAAGCAGAGGTTCGATCTGTTGCGGCACATAATCGACACGAGGGCAGGAGAGTTGGACGACGGCAAGAAGGTGGTACGGCGGCATTGGTTTTTGGGCAACTAGTTGAACAGTATGACTTTGAATCTTCTGGAAGAGACGAGTCTGGCTTGGGTAGATGGGCTGTGCTAGTGTTTCGGGGCAGCAATGAGATCACGACCAGGGTAGTCTGTGGCTACTGCCCGTGTGTGAGTAGGAAGCAAGCGACTCGGTCCTCCTATCAACAGGCACGTCGGTTTTATATCCAGCATGAACAGGACCTTACATGCCCACGCACTCGATTTCGACAAGATCTAATCGCCCAGCTGCAGCAATGGAGGAACGATGGTGACCGTCTCATCGTGTGCCTTGATGCCAATTCCGACATTTACAGGAAGGAGCTTGGACAATCTCTGGTGCATCCAGACGGCTTAAACATGAGTGAGGTGGTAGGCGACTTCACTGGTCGACAGATTGGTCCTACCTTTTTTCGCGGTAAGAAACCCATTGATGGAGTCTGGGCGACTAGAGACATTCAAGTGGTCAATGCGTGCATTATGCCGGCGGGCTTCGGGGTTGGAGATCATCGGATGTTTGTGATCGACATCCGGACGCAATCGATCATTGGTAGCAGTCCACCCAAAGTGGTACGAGTGGCAGCTAGGCGACTCAACACAAGTATTCCATGTGCAGCGGAAAAGTATGTCCACGTACTGGAGCGCTTAATGGAAGCTCATAGGTTGAACTCCCGACTTCTTACTGTCGCGTCAGCTGGAGCGACTACAGACCTGGTGAGATGGAACATTAACAAAATCGACAAAGAGGCCAATGACTATATGCGCCGCGCCGAACGGAAGTGTCGGAAGATCAAGAATGGTCGGATCCCATTTTCACCGGAGGCGGCTGTTTGGATTCGTAGGAAGCAAGTGTATGAGTCACTTCTCCGGCGCTTGCAACATAGAATCAAAAACTGGAGTAATCTGCGTCGTTCAGCACAACGCTGCGGGATTTCACGGCCCTTCCACCTCACTAAGGTAGAGTTACATGCGAGACTGCGAGTGTGCGAAGATAAATGTAATTACTTTGAGAAACATGGACATCGGTTTCGTCGGTCACACCTTCAGCGTCGGCTATCAATTGCGCAGGCTAAACGAAACGCGAAAGTGGAACAGCAAATCCTAGGGATCATAAAAAGGGAGCGCGAGCGGGCATTCTGGCGTCGGTTGAATTACGCGATGTCAAAGAAGGCTGGAAGGCGCGTCACTAGGGTTCAGGTCGTCGAAAGGGATGGTTATGTTAGAGAGTCAACAACCAGGAGGGAGGTGGAATCCACAATCTTCGGGGAAATCCATGGAAAACGATTCTACCTGGCGGAGCAAGCACCAGTTTGTAAAGGTCGACTACGTGGGGAATTCGGCTATATGGCCAATACAGTTGCCGGACGGGCAGTTCTCTCGGGCAAGTATCGTTTTTCCAATCTCGACGATATTGGCACTCGCGCGCTCATGCAAGAGATAGCCACTCTACGCCGGATAGTACCTGCGAACTCCGTAGATGTGCGGGTTGATCGTACTAGATGGTGTGCAAAATGGAGGAAAGCCAGGGAAAAGACATCATCCTCACACTCTGGTCTGCACTTCTCGCATTATATTGCAGGCGCCAGATCCCCGTTACTCTCACATCATCACTCCTTGAAAGCCTCAATCTGTTCCACGTATGGCATCGCATTGAGGCGCTGGACAGAAGGTTTGACGTGTATTCTGGAGAAAAGCCCAGGGAATTGCTTAGTAACGAAACTTCGGGCAATATTACTCATGGAGGCTGATTTTAATGCCAATAATAAAATAATCTTTGGCGACCGCATGATGGAGGTAGTAAGGAAACACAATCTGATGGCGGATGAAATATTTAGTGAACGAGGACGGACAGCAGAGGATGGCGCATTGTCTAAGGTTCTCTTTTACGACATTGTTCGCCAGTTTCGTCTTCCGGCTGCAATTAGTTCAGTAGACGCTGCCAATTGCTACGACAGCGTAGCACATGCTATCGCTTCCCTGATTTTTCAAGCAATGGGGGTTCCAGTGAAAGGTGCAATGGCTATGTTGGAGGCTATCCAAGACATGAAGTATTTCCTCAGGACTGCTTATGGCGACTCCACTACTTTTGCCCATAGTGCAATCGAAGTTAAATATCAAGGGTTATGTCAAGGCAATGGCGCCGCACCTGCGGGTTGGGCTGTCATCAGTATTACGATCTTGCGCGCACATAAGAAGAACGGGCATGGAGCGCTCTTCAGGTGTCCGGTCACTCAGCTGAAGTTTGTTCTATCCGCTGTGCTGTTCGTCGATGACTGCGACCTTATACATATCGATATGGCAAACGAGGAATCCCTGCCTCAAACCTTTGAGTCCATGCAAGCAAGCATTCTCAGCTGGGGACGACTACTGATTGCCACTGGAGGCTCGTACAAGCCTGACAAGTGTTTCTATCACCTCCTCTCCTTTCAATGGGACAATAAGGGCAAATGGAAATACGCCCCAAATCATGAGGCGGCGGAATACGCGATGGTCGTTCCAATGCCTGACGGCAGTCATGCGCCCATTGAACATTTACCGGCCACGCAAGTACGCGAGACTCTGGGTGTGTGGTCTTCGCCAGACGGGAATTCGGTCGAGATATTGAAGAAGATGTCGGACAAAGGTCAGGCTTGGGTGGAACAGGCAAGAGAGGGTAATCTGCGCCGACGAGATGTGTGGTTGCTACTGGACATTCAATTCTGGCCACGTGTGGGATATGGCATCTGTTGCAACACGGCCTCTCATGCTAGACTGGAGCATGCACTGGATAAACAATATTATAACATGTTGCCTCTGGGAGGCGTTGTACGCACCGCTCCTGCTGCAGTACGTCAAGTTCATAGAGGTTTCTACGGGTTGGGTTGTCCTCACCCAGGCATTAGGTGCCTGCAGAGTCAAATTAGTAAACTTCTCATGCACTATGGCTGTCAATCCTCCTTGGGCAAGAAAATGGCCATATCGGTTAGGGCACTGGTGCTTGAATTAGGCTTGTCTTTCCAACCATTTCACGAGCCATTCGACCGATACAAAGAATGGGTGACTTGGAGTTGGATGACTTCCATATGGGAGAAGTGCTTCCTGTACAATATACGAGTCGATTTCCTCGATATTGAACTCAAATTTCCCAGAGAGCGCGATTGCTGGCTAATGCAACGGTTTGTCGACTACGGTTATACCGAGGCACAACTGGTGGCGCTGAATCGGGTGCGGATACATCAGCAAGCTGTATTTTTCTCGTGTGTTTTGAATGCGTCTGGCAGTGATTTGGACGCACGGTATCTGCATCGCCGACCAGATGGGGTTAACTGGTCAGAGCTTAAATTCTCGAAGGAGCACCCCACACGAGCTGACTTTACATTGTGGAACACGGCATTGGCTCAGTTGATTCCTCCGGGTGGTATACCGGTGCGGCTAGGTCGCAGTTTACACAAAGGCTATAAAATTTGGGATTGGAGGGTGTGTGTTGACGAGGGGTATCTATTTTATTACAAAGGTGATAAAATGGATATTTACCAACCAGTTTCGGTCTCCAGCAGACGGTGGAGTTTGGCACAAGTAAATGCTATTCCTGAAGTGATGGGGAAACCGTGCTCGGTCCGAGTCGTGGGAGATAACGAAAGAGTGGTGACATCCGTGGCGTCAGCAATTGACTTAGTCATCGAGCCGACGACAATTCGTGAAGTAATTCGAGGATGGAGACAAGGGTGGTTTTGGAGAAAGATGGAAGTGTTAGGAGATGAGAGTTGGCTTATTCCGGCAATTGAAGCTGGCACTGTGCTTGCGGTAGCGGATGGATCGTATATCCGGGAACTGTTTAGTGACGCGAATTCATGTGCTTTCGTGTTAGAGTGTCGAGAAGGCAGAGGTAGGCTCCTCGGTCGATTGACTGAAAGGTCAACGGACGCATGTGCGTATCGTGGAGAACTGCTCGGCCTCCTGGCAATACACCTAGTCTTGAAAGCGGTTAATACTCTTCAACCGAATTTGTCTGGTGAAGTATGTATTGGTTCCGACTGTCTCGGTGCGCTGGGAAGGGTCTCAAGTCTTCCTCCGGACCGTCTCCCGAGTGGCACCAAACACTCCGACATTCTCAAAGTATTGATGACGCAGTGTCAGTCGTACTCCTTTGACCTCAAATATGTGCATGTACAGGCTCACCAAGATGACAAGGTTGAGTATGGCTCCCTCTCTCGGATATCACAGCTGAACTGTTGTATGGATCATGCAGCGAAGACTGAACTGTGGGAGCTAGTTGGAAATTCGGCATCGGCTCAGTCTCCCTTGCCTCTGGAACCGATAGTTGTCATGGTTGGACGGCACAAAATGACATCGGGGTCGGAGGATAGTATTGGATTCTGGTGCCACAAGATTTTGGCAAGACGCACCCTTTCTGACTCTAAAGTGCACTGGTTGGAAATTGAGCAGTTCGATGAAGTGTATTGGCCAGCGTGCTATCAGGCATTGATGGAAGTACCCCGAATGTTTCAGTTATTCGCTGCTAAGCAAACTCTGGGGATAGCGGGCTGTAATGTAAATCAAGCCTACTATACTCCGGGGCATGATAAACGATGCCCCAGCTGTGGAGTTGCGTTCGAGACATGTGAACATATTTTGACATGTGAGGAGGAGGGGCGAGTTGACGTATTGCATCGCTCAATTGATCTACTTGACAAGTGGCTGCGGGACAACGGAACTGACCGGATGCTTCGTCAGTTTATAGTCCGATATGCTCACGGAAGGGGGGGTCAAACCATGCACGACATTGTGGGATTCAAACAAGAATTTAGGAGATTGGCGGCATCAGTGGATTGTATCGGGTGGAGGAGGTTCATGGAAGGCATGCTGTCGGTAGAGTTAATCGAGTTGCAAAAATATGCATTAGTGGAGTCTACATCGCGTCTTACGATAGATAAGTGGGCAAAGGAACTTGTTATTCGGTTGTTAGAGATTACTCATGGGCAATGGTTATATCGGAATGTGATGGTGCATGATCGGACTGCTGGCGAGCTTGCCTCAACACGCAAAGAGGAGATCAGGCGAGCCCTGGAGGAGCAATTGGAACTAGGCGGAGAGGGACTGGAGGACGAGGATAAGTACTTATTGGAAATTCACTTGGATGATTTAGGCACGTCGTCCGGAGAGGACCAAACTTATTGGTTGCTGGCACTAGAGGCAGCTCGGGAAGCTAGAACGCTGCGGCTTAGTCACGCTGATAATGTCGTGGGCCCCGAATAAGGAGGCGGCCAGTTTGTAGGTTCCTGCTAGTCAGGACATAAAGTCTTAGGACTTTAATGCCTGAGCGTAAGCTCAGATGAGAGAGCCGCTCTCTCTTGTGGCCCAGGCTGCAACGCTAATCGGCAAGGCCCATTGGCGTATAAAGACTCCCATTCGTGGTTCTAGTGTCTAGGTAGTGACTTAAATGATACCTAATTTCCTATGTTGTTGTTGTTGCAACATGCACCATATAATGCACCTCCATCAATTTTGGGGGCACAGCACAGTACCCCAACACAACTGACTTGCTCATCCCACAGCAAATCAAACACATTCAGCAAATTGTGGGGAGCCTCCTGTACTACTCACTAGCTGTTGACTCCACTTTGGCAGCAGCCCTCAGTGCAGTAGCATCCCAACAATCCCAAGTCACTGGAGCCATCATGGAGACATGTCAGCAACTGCTGGTTTATGTGGCTACTCACCCTAATGGCACAAGCCGGTACACTGTCACTGACATGACACTGGCCCTTGATACTGACAGCTCATATCTGTTAGAGCATGGTGACAAAAGAAGAGTGGCAACATACATTTATCTCACCAAGTGACAAAATCCCAATTTCCATAACGGTGCTGTTCTTGTCCTGTCATCCGTCATAAAAACATATCATGGCTTTTGCATCCAAAACTGAACTTGCAGCTCTTTTTTACATCTGCAAAGAAGCCAATCCTCTATGCACTGCCCTAGAAGAAATGGGACACCCCTGACCTGGCCCAATGCCTGTCACAATGGATTACTCAACTGCTGTAGGACTCACCATGAACATGATGCTACCCAAGGCGTCCAAAGCCATGGACATGCGCTTCCAGTGGCTAAAATTCCACTGCGCCCAACATTTATTTCGTTTTCTCTGGGAAAAAATCCAGCTCAATCGTGCTGACTATCTCAGCAAACATCATGCACCATCATATCACATCAGAGTGCGATCCAAGTATGTACAGGATACTGTTCCAGCCCAGTAATCCCTTCCCCCTGATAAGCATTTTCCGGTTTACTACACCCTGCTAGAAAATTCTCTATGCTACCCCTAGCAATGGCGAGAGTATGCTGATGTACATACCACATTCCAATAGAGCTCCACATGCATGTAGTTACACATGGCACCAATCATGACTACCAGCACTAAGGTATCAGTAGACCATGTCCTACCTATGCTGGACCACCCATTCTTGCAAATGCCTGTAGACACAGCCATAATCTGAGTAATGTCATGACCATAAGATAGTGGTTCAGTGTCTTGTCTTATTATAAGCATAACAACATTCCAGTGACCTTGGACTGACAGAACTCTGATTTTTGCATCATGACTACATCAAACTGGCCACAAGTGATGAGATCAAGCCAAAAATTCTCCTCACAACTCATGTGTACCAAATGACATACTCTAATGAAGAAGCCAACTTCCCCTTCCGCAACTTATCATCCTATGATGCCATGACAAACACTCAGGAGCAATATCCTCTATCAATTTGAACCTGAGACTGATGCTACAAGCAACCTTGACCACAAAACATTCCAGGATATGATCACCCAAGGGTGCCAACTCCCAAGGGTGTGAATCTCCACAGGTGCAACCTACTAAGGAGCAATGACATGCACAACAAGCACATTCTACTATAAGGATGTGCTAGACTTTCTATGTAAATAGCTCCAGTAGAGTGTACTTATACTGCAACAAGAAACTGTGCAGATACACATGATAGTCTGAAACACATGTTTTAGTCCTTCAAAAATTTGCATGAAAGTTTTCAGTAATGAGCAAGTTACATGATGTGCAACTGTTGCTCGTACAAAAGCAAAGTAGTAAATGAGCGATAAAGTCTGATAAATTACAAATCACTTGATTATCAAGACATAAGCAGCATGATATTATTAACAAAAAATATTGCTAGTGTTCATGCTGGGTTGAGATGCAACTAATCATGCCAGTTTTTCAGCTATTTATGACCTTAGGTCTTTTTGATACCACATCAAAATATCATGATATTTCTTCACATGTAGACTTCATAGACCTATCCCTACCACATATAGAGTTCATCCATATAAAATGTCATTGATGATACCATACTACTACAGTATCACCCTTGTACTCATGTACAATGGTTTAGAGTAGTCTTGGAACCATGACATACTGCAACAACTACTACTTGCCATGAAACTAGAAAGCAGTTTGACCATGACAATCATGTTGATTGCAGCTCTTCTGTAGTTATCTAGTATTTTTCCTAACCAGCCTAAGAATGGAAGATGCATGCTTTACTTCATGTGCCACCACTCATGAGCATATCTGCACCAACATTGCAAAACTCACACTCCACACCAGTGATTGTGGTCAGTACAAACACAACACAACACCACAAAGACCTTCATTGCCATTGTCTGCCATATACTTCACAAGACATACAGCCCCAGTGACCCAGGCAATTGCATGGATTAGCTCTGCATGGCCTCCAATGCCATCACATGCATCATGTCAACTGCTTTTGTAACCGCAAAAACCATATTTAGAAAAGTGAAATGACTTGCCATTGCCATGAGCATGGGCAAAACCATTGTCATGCCCATCGTCATGACATGTTCCAACACCCAAGACAAAGCTGATTGCCTCAATCTCATCCATCAGGATGTCATTGGCATGAAAGAAGATATTGCTGAAGCCATCACCATGAAAGTTGGCTCCAACATCACCAACACGGTCCTCAAGACAGTCAATGGTACTGAATTCTGGAGCATTGACAACTACCAAATCAATGATTTGCTTGCAGCTGTCCTACAAGGTGCTGACCAGCCAGGCACTGCCAATGTACTCTCTTGAATCTTGTCCATCATCCAATTCACCTTCAACTTCTGCAAAACGCAGCGCCAACACAAAACTATTTCGCAAGAAAGCCGGCCATGTGCAATTGTACGGTGTCACCATTGATGACACCCAACTCACCATCCTCTTCCATGCCAACATCAATCTCACAGCAAGCAAAGACTGGGGTTGCAAATTCTATCCAGTGCTACAGTCAATTCACCATAAGTATGCTTACAATCACATGCACAACCCAGCCAGCATCATTGACATGTTGAAGGAACTCATGGGCTGACAGGGTATGCAAACTCACTGATGACCTTGCGTCCACCAATGTCATTGCCAATAACATCTCTCTCCTCACACAACTATTCCAAAAAAAATTGCATCCAACACTGATGCCACTGCGTATGCCTCGGCCACCCACTCTGACAGCAACTCCTCTGTGCATTGAAGTTTTCACCATGGTCATAGAGACTGTAGAGTTTGACACAACAATAAGCACTGCGGTGGACAGCATGACCGCAGCCATTCATGCCATGCTAACAACTCATGCCCACATTGCAAAGAGTACTCCTGATTCAAACCTCATCCCCCAATTGTAGACAACCATTGTTTTTTGAACAAAAATACAAGTGGTATCAGGTAAAGTGGATTTGAAACAAGATGAAGATGAAATACAGACCCTGCCACAAATTCTCTTTCACTGTGGGTGGGTATCCATTCAAAAGTGACAACTCAGGTGGCACATGATGGGGTGGGTCAGCTGTATCAGTGTCTGTGACTGATGATTGGATTGATGTTAAAAAATGTAGCAAGCACACAGTAAAAACTCTTATTATCACTACTAACCTCTTCTACACCAAGATTACAATCCAGTACATACCTCTTCTGCAATTTGCTGCAGACCCACCACTCACCAATCCCTCACCCATCCTGCAACACACTCCAACTCCCATTCCCAGCACATTCAAGCATGAAGACCACTGCAATGCCCTTGAGTTGTCTTTGCACGCTGGCTGAAGAAGACCTGATCAATATGCACATCACATGGGCCAAGGATGAGTTCACTTCCATTGCCAAAGCCAACACCAAATCCAAGCAATGCCACACCATTAATATTGCACACACTGCCAGCAAAACCAATGCTTCGCGCTCAGTTCTTCAGACCAACCACAATGCATGCTTTGCTCTGTCCACCACACTCTGTCATGCTGCTCAGCATTTTTGTGCCAATTGTCATGTACATTTCGACTCCCTCTCCTCCATCTGCTACTTCAACCCTTTCTCAAATGCCCCTATGATTACATATGACTCTGGCACTGATAGTCATAACCTTTGCAAGGCTGATTGCCTTGCAGACCAACTGTCCATCCTCCAACCATCCACAAAATGAGCGGTCATTGCCAATGGCGGTACAAGCACAGCCATCCACAAGAGCTGCCTGCCTTTTCCTCAACTTTCTGAACATTCATCACAAGCCAGCTCCTTTGCCGGCTTCCTGCAATTGTCAACAAGCATTGGAAAAACATTTGATGACAGCATCATTTTCAATTCATACAGGACAGAGTCACCATCCACAATGAACAGAATGTTCTCATCACTTGCAAGGGTGAACCACTCCTCATAGGCTTCTGCGATACCCATGGCCACTACCGCATCCTACTCATCCAACACAAAGGCCAACCTCATTTGCCTTCCAAGAAAACCAAAAAGATCCTATGCCTGGCCAATAGCGTGTATGAACTTCTGTCCACCAAGCAAGCCATATGGTGGATGCATGTTGTGTGTGGCTTCCCCATCAAATCCACATGGCTCAAGGCTATCAAGGCTGGTAACTTCATTGGTTGGCCCCTCCTCACTACCAAGAAGCCCAAAAATATTACCATCAAACCACTGAAATTCCCAAAGGACACCTTAATCAAACCTGCAAGATGTGTGTTCGGGCATTGTGGAGACTGTTCTTTTTTAAGTTAGGTCTGAATTTAATTTTGTTTTAAGAACACCCAAATGGAATGATACAAGAGATGTTAAAATCATATTTCGCAATTAAATCTTCAACAAAACATTTGATAGTTGAAAGTCTGTTATCATTTTAAATTTGCCCTCAAATCGAATCCATTTTAATTTATAGCCAATTTGGGATGTTCTTAATTTTTAAGAACAATCTTGAAAAAGAACCAAAAAATTGACCGTGGTGTGTTCAACTAAGCCCAAATCAACACCACTTGATGTATTCCATTCAAACCAACTCAAAGGTTGCAAAGCATGTGACATCTTCACCAATGTATATGATGTTGGGGACACCATCTTCACTAATCAAACTGGAAAATTCCCTCACCACTCCCAATCTGGCCACCACCACCTCATGGTGATTGTCAAAATTGACTCCAGCACCATTCTTGCTGAATCTATCAAGAATCACTCTGACTCTGAACTCACCCGCACTTATTCTATCCTTATATCTCAACTAAACAACACCACAGTAACCTCACAAAAACATGTCTTAGACAATGAAATCTCCCAGGCCATGAAAATGCTTATCACCAACAAGTACAAAATGACCTACAAACTTGTACCCCCAAACTGCCATTGCCGCAATGCAGCCAAAGTAGCCATAAAAAGCTTCAAATCACACTTTCTCAGCATTCTTGTGGGGGTTGCTGATGACTTACCCCTCTAACTCTGGGACCATCTCCTCTCTAAAGCAGAAGTCACTGTCAATCTGTTACAGCAATCTAGTGCTACTCCCACTGTATCCACCTATGCCAATCTCAATGGTGCATTTGATTACAACAAAATGCCACCTGCATCATTGGGTTGCAAACACAGGTACAAAATACATACTCCCACATCACTTGAGCATTTCATTCAGTTGTCAGTTGATACCTTGGCACTTCTCCTGAGCATTATCACACTCACAAATGTCACATCAAAACCACTAAAAGCGAATGGCAAAGTGACATCATCTCCTTCCAACACAAGCCAATCACTAATCCCTCTCTCACCCCAACAGACAAAGGTATGTGTGCAATTGCTGACTGGACCACTGCACTCAAAGGCACCACAACTCCCTCTCCCGACATATTGCAACTCAAACAACTCCTGGAGTCTTTCTCCTTCCACTCCACCCCAGTCTCTCCCAAGCATACTACCAATCATCCTGCTGCTCCAAGGGTGCCTACATGCAACCCATCCTCAGCTCTCAGGGTGCACAACCCTGTCCCTGCCCCACTGCACATCACTCAATCCATGATACAGATGCAACAAATGACAAGCCCTGGTCCAGCCCCAGTCATTATACCATGTCCACACCCCAAACGTCATCACTGCCACACACATCCAGAGAAGCTGTGTACATCAGGATAATTCTTCATGAACTTGGACATAAACAACCAATGATTCTCCTCCAAATAGACAATGCCATGGTGGAGGCCATTGTAAATAGAAAAATTCACCCAAAAAGGATGAAAGCCATGGACATGTGTTTTCACTAGCTCAGTGATCATGCATTCCAACAACAAGTATCCATTGGATCCAAGAAAATCAAACTATGATAACTACGGACCAAGCATCATCCTGCCAAACATCACAAACACATTTGATGCAAATTCATTGCTCAACTCATGAACTAAGAAATGCTTTGCCTTGACCAACAGCACATCCAACAACAACAGCAGCAGCTGCCTAAGTTTTTCATACATCTCCCCCTTTTGAGCATCTGCAAGGGTGTGATCTTTGTACTTATGCACTACTGTTTAGAGCATTCTCAAAATGATGAAATACTGGAACCATCAACTGGTAATTGTCATAAAACTAGATAACAGTTTGACCATGACAGTCATGTTGAATGCAGCTCTCATGCCATGTGTGGCAGGCCTGGCATATCATGGAATGCTGACTATATGAAACTATATTAGATATTGCTCCTATTTACCCATATAACATCATTCCATCACCAACCCCATTTTTATACTACTAAAACATCATCTATTGAAGAATATGCTGAAGTGGAAATTTTTGTGTTGAGTGGGGCTAAGCCATCTAAAGCCAATGTTACACATATCATCAATTCTGGCCTATGAGAGCAACGAATTTGTGCTAGTTTGTAAAGGAATGCTTGATTTTAATCAGGTTATTCAAGTCTTGCCGGACAACTCAGCTATTCTCAAGGAGGCAGAATTCATTGTGTAGATTTTGGATAAAAGATCTGATTTGGTTTGTTGATTTCCAACACTATTTTTAGCTCACTATCCATCAAAAATTTGTAAAATGAAATGGTGCCAACAGCTGCAAACAATTTACATTCTAAACAGAGAGATTGCAGAGTTTGCTAGGAGGCATCAAATATTGAGTACAAAATTTGCTAGGGTGAGAGAGTAAGTAAAGAATCCCCAGGACATCAGCATATACCTCACAAGTGAGGAATACTGGCTTGTATTCTTGGTTAGATAGCTTTTTGATGATGCTCATATTTATAGGTGACAAATTGTCTACTTGAATTCTTCATTCTACAATTCATAGAGGCAAAAAATGTTATGCTTCACACCATAGCCATTTGTCAATATTAGTCACTGTTTCAAAATGTCCTGTCTGCAACTCTAGTGGAGCTGGCACCACTGTAAAATTCATGTCATGTGACACACATGAATGTATGAAGTGTCTTGAACAAGGGACATGCACAAAGAATGGAATGGACAATCTGTGGTGGAAATTTGGTGAGCATGGATGTGTGATGACTGCAATGTTTTACTATGAATTCATTGTCTTAATGCAATACTCCATGTTACTTCTGAGTGTGACATGTGCCTTTGGAGAGGTATAACTCATCTAAGGTACAAGGGGAGTACTTTTTGAAGGTCCCCCAATCCAACCCTTCATGATAGGCCAAAGAATGCAGAAATTTCATCTAATGCAGATTTGATTTCTGAGGACAGCCAAAATATAGAAATTATTGATGCAATTTACTTCGTTGATTAGACAGGTCACTCAATATTAGCACTAGCTTAACTAATATCATTATTTGAACTGATAGGAGAAGTGAAATATAAAAATAAAAATTTGTTCTATTACAGTAGAGTTCAAAAAAATAATACATTAAGTGAACAACTTGATTCCAAGGTCTTTTGTGAGCTGCCTGTATTCTTTTACCCCCTTCTTAACAACATTCTGTCTTCTCAAGTAAGGTGGAATCTGAACTTGTTTGTTTATTCCAAGGCCAATTGCATTGGATAGAAAGCCTGCAGCATTTGGATAATGCTTGTGCATTGTCAACAATTTCTTTGTAATCTTGGTACATGGGCACAATATGAATGCATCTGCTTTGGAATCTTTTCTGTTCTCTACACCCATACACCAATAAAATTACCTTTGGTAAATTCCATAGGATTTTCTTCAGGTTAATGACTCTCAATGATCCAAAACACCATAGATGAACCACCATTTGGAAAAATTGTACGGAAAATTTCAATAAAATGATGAAAAGCATCTTCATATTTCTTTATAGGACACGATACTATCATAAGAAGGCACATTTCATGCAAAATATCAGCTAGGCTACTATATTCATAGAACCAATGCAAAATACTTCACACCCTTTGGCCTAAATGATCTTTCAGAGATCAGCAATAGAACAACCTTGGCCATATGTTGTATGGCAGACATCATTGATTTGGATGTGGCCCATGCTCACCAAGAGGTTGTTCTAATTTCCATGAGCACAATTAAAATGCTTACATTCTACTTTCACAGGAAACTGAAAATTTCTCAGTATAGCTGGAGATGTGACATCTTCTTTTGTCAGTTCGAATCCAAATTTTTCAGGTTCTGTGGGAAATGTATGCCTCACTGATGCATTATGTGGTCTTTTTCTTTGGGTATTCTGTGAAATGTGAGCATATACATTGAGGACTTTTTCTTTTGTATACTGTGAACAGTGCACAAGAATATTATGTCAACTCTGGAAAACCTTATTCTAAACTCTGTGACTTCTGGACAAGCCCTCATTTTATGGTTGTATTGTTTGATGGCAGATTCTCTGCCTGACTCCTCTTCATTTAAATTTTGATCATGTAATTTGTTTTTGTCCCCTCTCCATCAAGATATGTATCCCTCTACAATTCTTTTCAATACTATTTGTCCAGATGGAGAAAACAGGGGTTCCTCATTCTTTCCAATGAAATCTGGCAGCTATAACTTTCTTTGTAGTAATGTCTGTACAAAGTTTTGAATGTCACAATCACTGTTGTATCTAACCTCTAATCTTTCTGTGTCATCGAAAACATCAATCAGTTGGAAGTTCACAACAATTTATTGCAATAAAATAGAATCTGAAACCTCTTAAAATATCTTTATATTTTGTTCATTGCGTCAAGCCATTTTAGCTGCTGTTTCCTGTACTTCTTTAATCTACCCAACCTTTTTCCCTTTTGATGTGCTATTCTCATATATTTTATCAGACATTCATGTGTCACCCATTATATGCATTTGTTACTCACATCAGAACCTGGCTAAACTTCTATTGGTATTTGCTTGGAATCCAGTTCTTCTGTTGGAACAGTGGACTTAAACATAAACACCTCAGCTGCCCCTTCAGTAACAGGTGCATGCTTCATATTACATAGTTCTCTGTAGTGTTCATAAACTTGTTGTGCACTCAGATAAGTTCAAGAAGTCTTGAAATGGAAAATACTCACTTGAAGTTTGTCCATGGCTTCATTTAGTTCATCAATTCTCAAACCTTTTATTTTGCAATCACTGGGTAGCCATTTCAAGAAGTATATCAGATTATATAGATATTTGTACCCCTTTGTACCCCTTTGTACCCCTTTGTACCCCTTTGTACCCCTTTGTACCCCATACCCCAATAGTCCCCTTTGTTCTTGTGTATACTTCTCTGTTCTTTTATCATTAAATTGATAACAAGGGAGCTAAAACAGGAACAATGGTATTCAGGCACATATGTATGAATCACCAGCAGTAGTATGTAGTACCATAGCTCTTAGCAGTCCCTCATCTAATAAGAAGGCAATACATATAAGTGCCTCAGGTAATTCCCCCCCCCTGGAGAGCAATACATGTACAATCTATTTTTAGATGTAGAAACACCAATCTACACCAATAGACTCTATTTAATCTGTACCAGAATCATGTTGATAAAGTGATATACATGGAATACAGTTGTACATTCCTTAATAAAATAATTCTAGGGCTCAATGACTCTACAAAGCACTGTAGCTTCCACAGGCCAAGCAGTATACATATGTGACCCTAGAATTGTCCATCACTTGTAAATTCCCCCTGGAAGCTCTGGTCCCTTGAGTGTTTTTACTCCTAGGAGCTGATTTCCTTGTTTGTGTGCATGGTGGTAGTGATGGGAGTATAGATTTTTCTCTGTGCAGACATCGATGCACTTGGGAGTCAAGGTTCAATGTTGTCCCAAAGCAATATCAAGGGAAAATGGACTTGAACATCATGCAGCCTGTCCTATTGTGGAACAGCCCGAAATCCATTGGAGCAAGTCATGGAACAGCACATATGATGTAGCAGATTGCAAAACAGCCTTTGCACTTGCAATCATGCAAAAATGACCACATAAAAATAGTCTCGACTCACAGGGTTTAGCCCATGATTGAAAATATCAGCCTAGGAGTGAGCAATGTTTAACTCTGGTCAAAGGGCATAGGAGTGCACTGTATTTCCACATCCCAGTTGAGCATCAGAGTGACCTGGAGTCATAACCCCAAGTCTGTGAATTCATTGGAGAAGACACTCAGGCCCAGAAAGCAACTTGTCATTTATGTGATATCAAAATCAATTATGTCTTAAAAGCAGTAGTATTGTGGGGTATCAATGGGGTATGGGGTATGGGGTATGAAGTGGGAACTGACTTAGAATATTCCATCTTTCATAATGGAAAAATTGATACACTTCAGATGTGTTGCATGATTGCACAGCATTTGTTCAAAATCACTGGCGCCTTTCACTAAAAACAAACGATGTCTTCAGTGGAGACTCTGTGATCTGTCACACTCAAAGTTCTTTCATTATCAGGCAATAGATTGTCATTTTTTGTCACAGAAACCTGTTGTCTGGTTGTTTGGGGCCTCTTTGCATCCATCATCAGATTGAAGTATTTTTCTGCACATAGCTGAATACCACAAGTGAAAATCAATTTCCTCTTGATTACTGGTGTTGTACTCTAATTGAATTACATTTAGTTGATATTGCAAGGTAATAGGATGGAAACAGAATTCATAACTCTTTTTAAATTTGCAAATGTATTCCACATCAAAGAAACTCTTGCTTGTAATTGAATCATCTCCCAGAATGCAATGTGAAGTTGCAACAGTTGGTAAAATGTGAATGCGTCGTGGAAGCTTTTGTGGTCTTTGTCCTCTATTTTTTCTACAGATCTTGCAGTAAACAGCAAAATGGCAACTGGTGTACACTTATTGTAGTCCAAATGGTCTCATTCACCCAAATTGCGCAAATTTCTACTACCATAAGTTAAAAATTGATGAATATATTGTGATTGAAGTAATACTACCCATATATGAAACAAAATCATAAACAAGAAAAAATTTGAAGGATAGAAATACACAGAACACAGCCAATGTGGAAAAAACACCTCCTTCTCCACTCACACCCCAAAGCACTATACTTTTAACACAAAATTTTCATATGAAAACAATACTTTCAAATGCAAAAATAACCTCACAATGTGAACACAGAGAAGGAAGAGATAATATCAACTGTGACAAACAAGTTATTCATGCAACTAAAAACATTCATTTTCATAGCAAATAGACTACATCCTCACCAGTGCATTCCTGTGAAATAAGTTGACACCACATTTCACATAAATTGACCGTAACTGGATTCATTGTCAGGACACGTGTTCATATCATTGTCAGGACACATGTTTTATATGAAAAAGCTTGCAAAAATCATGCTTACCTTTGTTTTCCATAAAATAACTGCTAAGTCAAAGAGCTCCAAATTCATTTTAGTTCATATCAAAAAAATGCTGCACATGGTGCTACTTTGTTTATCAAAATTTCATGTGAAAAATATGAAAAACAATGCAGAGAATGGAAAAATCATCACCTAATAATGCATAATATGAACTTGCACTCACATTCAATATATCCCCATTATATCCAGTTGATTGTTCCATTACAAACACACTACATTGATGCGCACGCAATGCTATTCCTTGTGGCAAAATCGATGGTGGGCACAAACATTACATATTTCCAAGAAAATCAGGTTGATTGTTGCATTATTACTTATGTCCAACAAAATCAGTTTGATTGTTGCATTTTGAATGACCATAGGAAAAAACAAAAACAGGAAATATGGCTGTCATATGAAACCTACTTGATCTGAAATATCATTTGAAATAGTTTTCATTTGCAAAGATTAATTTCATATAAAAACAAAAAAGAATAATCCAAAGTAAAAATTCATTTGATTTAAAAAATGTTTCCACATGATGAAATATATCATATAAAATGCAATGCAAGATTTTGTACAAAAACAAAAGGTTTTGTGTGAAAAAATATTTTCAGATGGAAGATTGAAAAAACAAATAGGAAAAGCTTGATTTCCAAGAAAAACACAATAGTTCACTGTATCAAAATCACCAAACAAATGTAGATTTCATCTGACATACTTCCATATGCCTGCAGCAGCAAAAACATATTTCACATGAAATCAAATATATTTGAAACATCTTCAATCACAAAAGTTCTATTTCATATGAAAAACAGAAATGATCAACCCACATGAAAAACATTTTATCAAAGAAAAATTACACACAAAAATATTTCAGTGTAGTGGAGGCAAGATTCTTATGAAAAAAATGATTTCATATGCCAAATCTTTTTCAGATGGAAAATGGACAAATCAAATATGAAATGCATGACCTCAAGACAAAATACAACAATAATGTATAGTCCATATAAATGTTGATTTCTCGTGGAATCACCGTCACAGGACTGCAGCAGCAAAAACTGGATTTTGCTACAAACAAAAATAGCACTAAGAAAGCAACATTAAAAAGGGAAAGAAAATTGTTTTCTCTCTTCAGTCTATTTTCTGTGCCTTTCCTTGTTGATTTGAATGAGTGCACCAAGGGTGATTGATCCAAAACAGATGACCAGAAATGTAACAATAAAATAGCCTGTTTATCTCTTGACACAACATTAGCCCCAGATTGGGGAGTAGAAAAACCTATGACAAACAAAAATGGAAGAAAAACAAAAATGGAAGAAAAACAAAAATGGAAGAAAAGTACACAGAAGCCTTAAAAAATGTGCAAGTTGAATCTGTCGACTGCATCATGGTAGTGGAATGAAAATGGTCCATGATGGTTAGTGAACTGATATCAGAGGCATGTGGGTTTGTGAGTGGGATGGCGGGTTGCCAACTGCCACAAAAAATGATGTACATACAAAATGTACATTGCAGTGTGTGAGTGGCCTGGTGAGTTGCCAGTGGCCACAGAAAACAGATGTATATACAAAATTTACATGGCATCACAAATCACTGGATCACTCAAGAAAGAGCAGACTTTAAAATGAAGAAAAAAATCAAAGCGACAGAATGATTTTTCTGCAGACCATGTATCTATTGAATAATGTGATTTTTATAGTGTTCCCCCCTATGCATACAATATATTTACATGTCTATAATATACAGTTTGATAACTGATAAAGGTTGCATATTAGTTATAGGAGTATCATTCAGATTTCCTGAATTATATAAAAAATATAAGTATATTAAAATACAACAATTTTGAGCAGGGGTCACAGAATTTTAAAAATGCAAACTTGGCTCAAAATACCATCAAAAAATTATTAGATCATATACTACACTGCAATTATTTTATTCTTTAGGATGTGCAAAAGAAAATTTTGTTATAAACAAAATCACCAGATATTGTTTATGCCCCCTGTTCATAAGCTATGTTGGATTCCTATGTAGTACTATTTCTTTAGCTTATTTATCATGCAATGCCAATTTTTTATGAACATACTTAAGCTGATATCCACACTTTTTGTCATTTTCTTATGAACATAAGTTTATTTGTAATAGCTTATGATTAACTAATGAACAACAGACCATTAAAATTTTTCAAGTGGGAGTAATTTAAGTAGGAGTATATTTGAATACTTCCTCTGTTCCAAAATAATATGTATATGCTGTAAAATCAACCCTAACCCTGATACTAAAACTAACTTTAACCTGTCAATTTTTTTGTTATCCATGCTCTCTACTTTGCATACTAACATTGAAACCAAAGCAACAAAGCTATATCTGACAGATGATTTGCAATAAAAGATACACTTAAAACACAAAAGAAAGGAAAGATGAGACTTGCTGCAGTGGGAAGGGCCTTCATAGGAAACGGTCATTAGGTGCAATGACAAGGGACAGGGGATCGGTCTGATTTGTTAATTGATTTCAACTAATTATCCAACAGTTGACAATAACATTCGATGCTTCAATAACTTAATGTCCCTTTGTTGAGCTGTTGATTACTATCACCAACAGCTTTCCATAAGACAAATGGCATGAAATACATCAAGGATTGTCACTGATTGGAATCAGAGGTTTAATGAAAAACATTAGAGGACTTTACTGATCATTATCACTTCTGAAGGCAAGTGGAGAGTTGACAGAGGTGATGAAGTCATGATAAT
>JALLPD010000054.1:0-20990 GCA_036940065.1 Cyclotella cf. meneghiniana
TGTGGGTCCAGGGTTCAATTCCCTGGCCCTGATCACCCGTTTTAAGCCCTGTGTATCCTTGGCCTACGTCAGTCACACATCTGTGTTTGGCATTTATGTATAACAAATGTGACACAAGCTGCTATACACATGACAGTGGTATGGCTTAATTAGCTTAGAAACACTCACAAAATAAAACAAAAACAACCATTATGTTGTAAACATCCAGAGAAGTTCACTTCTCCAAGATGCTTTAAAACTGTGAAATATGAACATGGTTTAAAATACCAAAAAATAAAAGTCAACAATGTCTTAAAAATTTATACGTACATACACATTTAACTATGTTGCATGTCATTATCACCACCAAAAGTGTCATGTTGTGCAGACCTCACTCAGGATCCTCACTACAAAATATCAAAGGATGACATCACAGATGTCTCCTGATTCTCTTTGGAACACAAAAAGACAAATGCTGATGCATGTATCTTTCAATGATTTAGTCAACTGAATGTATGACTTGACATTGTTCAATTGCAAGTGGATGGCCCATTTGGGCAACTATTCCCATGAATACATAGGGGTGACAAGGAGAAAAAAGGAAGAACAATCATACCAAGGATGCATGAGCCAGATAACAAAACATCTGTACTATCAGTACCTTTGTGAATTAGAACTGGTTTGTATCCACATTGTACACTCCTTGTGACAATCAAAGTCCAGTTTCAGCATTCCACCTTTGGACAAAATGCATACCATTTGGCACCCAGTGTAAGTCAACCAGTTTCTTCAAAAATACACCCCATAGGTGAATATCTTACTAGAGATCAACTTGTACCAATTCATGGTGATGCTTGACCTGTTGAGCAAATCATGGTCTTGTCAACAGCTTCTCCAATATGCCATTCATTCAAAACCTACTATGCAGAACCTATTGCCTAAATGTAGTGATGCAATCAAAAGGATCAAACTTTTGTTCAACATTCCACTCTTACACACACAAGCACAAGAAATAGGAAACACCAGGCAACAATAAACCAACTCCAACATATCCTCTCAAAGAATTATGGTCACATGGCCCATGAAAGCGCTAAATAGTAAACAAAGGTCTTATACCCCACATACATATTCAGTCTGTATAGAAGTGATACTTGGACTATCACAAAGCTTCACATGATATGACAATTAGGGTTTCATGCAGAGAAAAGTCATTATCATTCTGACTTAGAAGAGTATTCAATTACTGGCAAAGCCATCACAAATCTACCTCTCCACAAGCACTTCTCAAATATGTTACAAACAGCTACCAAATTTTATCCTTGATCCAAGAGTTTTTTCTGAAGTCTAGCATGTAATTGGATTTTTTTCCTAACTGAGGTTTTACTTTTCTGCGAGCCATGCTTATTCTCAAATCATGGGGGAAAGCAACATAGGCCGATTATCTACTATTTAGTAGTATTCTAAGGTAGCTTATAAGATACCTTTAATTTTCCAAGAGATACAAGACATCTCCTAAATGGAAACAGAACTTGCAAATAGCAAGAATTCATGACCCCCCTCATTTAAAGTTCTGAGAAAGGATCCAGATCCAAAGTGATCATACCACACAACTGGGAGAAACCTACACAGATCTTTTTGTGTCAGGAATACAAATATACCAAATCTGTGTAGAATCTTGCACTGTTTCATTTTTACACAATGAAGCATATTTGGTGCATTGTACTTTTTTCTACAATTAAAAAACTCATAAAAATCATTGTGCCATGAGCTTTTGCCATCCTACAAAAGATTAATTTATACAAACAGCTTAGGCCATGTCCCATTCAAAACGATTTTGTCTTTGTCATATTACACCTAAAATTTATCAGAATGCATAAGGGTCTTAAGCAATTTGATACAAATAATTAGACTATTGATATGTGTTCACATGTTTTTTTTGATTTGTTAGGCATTACTCTAGTCTATTTGTCATTAGTAGCTTGCATTGTGCCGAATCAAGTCTAGATGTGATTTTTTTTCCTATTTTCATATTATCTGATACACATGCCTGGTTTTGTTGATTCACAGGTTAGAAAATCAGTGCCTATTTGTGGGCTTTCAGTGTCTTACATTAATAGTTAAACTACACATCTTTCTTTAAACATCAACACTTCAAGCTGTATGCTCCAACATACTTTTTAAATCATTTTCACTTTTGATGTGTTATACATTAGGGGATGCAGGTTGGTTAGTCATGTATGGTATGATAGTATAGCGTTCTCCTGGAGAACAGCTCAAGCAATTCCAAGATTGTGATGATAAATAAAACAAAAGAAGGAAATGTTTTCAGATAGATCAGTTTTACTTGTGTTCTGAATGAAAATAGATCCTTCCAAAAAATTGCTTTAAGTTGGCCTAGGACTGATGACATCAACTGTACAAATGTTGACAACTGTAGCACTTTTGGGTATCCCTAAACCACAAAAATATGAATAAACATTAAAACAACAGTACAATCTGAAACAATCTAGGAACTATATGCTATCCAGAATGGGGAAACTTGTAACCACAAGTGGGAAATATCTGTCACACTTCCATTTTTCAGCATAGTTTTTTCTAGAACTCTCAATAATACCATAAACCAAGAATTATACAAATATTACATTATAATTGATTTTTTATTGCTTAAGTGCCATGTGAAGTATATTTCAGTAAGTGCCCACAACACCACCCAACTTCTTTTTAATGTACTTTCGATGTAGCATCTACTCAATAATTAACACAACAGAAACATGCTCACAAATGGGAATTTGCATGTTTCTCATTAGTGCTAGGGTACATTACCAAAAAAATCTTTTAAAAGTGAGTATCATTGTAACATCAAACTCACAATTGACACATCCCAACAGAATACATGAAAACTGTTTTGAATTGCAATTTTTTGGAACAAGAGAACTTTAGATGCAATGATGTTGGGCTCCAACTCTTAGATACATTGAACACCTTAATAACCTTCCTATCCACATGTGCATAAAATATATTAGTCATCTATGTGTGATGACCACTTTTACATGATTTTTATAGTGTCTACACACAGTTGTACAACTTATCTGCCATAGTTTTGCTTGAAAAATTACAAAAGAATTGAGCCCACAGTGCCCTACAGAAATTGACAGATGCAAGCAAAAGAAAAATTGGAGGAAGCATCCATAAAGCATGAAATTAGGAATTTGTCAAAAGAGCACATGGGGGGCTAGTTGTCCTGTTTGTTTGTGGAAAAAACATAAGCACTGATATCAAACCTTTACAGGACAGCAGCATAATGGCATCTGCCTATCCTTTCTAGTTATTAGATGAAATAGAGTTTGGGCAAGGTGATGACTGTTGCAAAAAAGCTGTCATCTTTCAAGTGATATTGTCACTCAGTAAATATTGATTTTCTGAGGCACCACATGAGCTCGGCATGGCTTCTAGTTCTGTGTGAGATTGAAATAACAATGCAACATTCCACATTACAAATTACAACATGAATTTTGAGGTGTATCTTTCCTTTACATGGTTTTATTTGATGAAGAGAAAAGAAACAATCTCTAGCAACCTTTCAAGTCAAAATGAATGACTTCTCAGTGTGTTGTCAATTGCATGAGAAACATGAATTCAGTCAACCCAAGGAAAGCAAGTGCAATGCTTGGACCATTTGCAAGGATTGCTGGTCATTCTAGCTGAATTCTCTTAATACTAGTTAATTTGGATTCTTTCCATCAATTGGATTGGGATCATCCACTCCCTCTCATTAAATGTCAATCAAGGAAGGACAATTCAATCTATTGTACTAGTAAGATTTCAAATGCAAGCACTATTATGGCAATTATTCCCCACAGATACCTCATAATGAAATTGTTTAATTTTAAACTCCTTGCATCCTCAGAAACAATGATTAAGACAGTTTTCAGGATTCACCATGAGGCAGCTATCAAACTTTACCACCTACGCATCTTCCCACAGAAGTCAACATTGCCATGGAGGAGCATGGACTTTTGTGCTTTTTGCCCCCAGTCACCTACATACATCAGAGCTCATTCAGCTGATTGACTGTTATACTGAATAGGAGTAGACTGTGCATCTGTTTGAAATTAAATGTGATTGAACATCTATGAGTCATCTACCAATGACCATGGCATGCTCCACACTTATCAATGGAAGCAACACTTGTTATCTTTCATTGGCCAACAATTAAAAATACTCATCTCACCATTGTAAGCAACGAGCCATGGAAGTGAAAAAATGAGTCACAATGTTAAGTGCTGCCATGTTTGTAATAGTTGTATTTTCATTTAAAAAGAAATAATCCTATAAACTATGAATCACGTAACAGAGTGGGCTTGTTGTAACTGTCATGTTATTCATTCATCAACATGCCTCAAGCATGTCATGAACAAAGAATAAACAACAACAAAGAGGAGCTTTTTGAATATATACTTAAACAGTTTGATCAAGATATGTATATTTACATCCTCATTTATCAGGCCCAAAATTTTAATTCGAATAAGTAATCCTTTTGTATTTTTCTGTTCTCAGTTATAGTGCAATTGACCTGAAATTGAGAAAGGGCAGGCTTTGGAAGAATACCCTCCTGGTAATATTCAGCAAATGTAATATTATGTTGGGATGGACAGATTAGACTCAAAAGCAAGCACAATCATTATTTAAACAAATTTGTGCTCACCAATAATGATGTCAAGCTAATTTCTTTCTTTCTTTCTTGAAATTGGACCAGTAGACATGGAGAAATAAATACCATAAGTTCTACGTCGAGCACCTCATGTGTCTTGCTTAAATCAGAGTTGCATACACCCTGAGGTTACAGTAGTCATGAGGCAGCTGCCCCAGCAGTAAAACCATATGCAACACAGATAGAAGTGGCTTAAGAGGCTTCTAACAACAAAAATCTAGCACACCCACTGAAAATCAGTGAGCTATCATAAGTACATCGGTTATCAACCCTACCTATAGCACTCTAACTTGGCACAAGGAGGCAGTAGTGTGGCAGCCATCCTTCCACAGTTTTCATACCAAACTACTTCAAAATTAAATAGCGAACATGTTCATCAATCCAAGAATAACGTCAAATTATTATTATATTTCTGAGACACATGAAAGATTTACACGACAAAGAAATTTGAGAAACGCATTAATATGCCAACCCATTAGAATGATACTGGAAGATATCATATATCTTCGTGCCGTGATGATCGATAGAATTCTTGATAAGTTTCAGTGCCTTTTTCTCAATCTTGCTGTCAGGAACATCAAGCATCAATCTTTTCTCGAATCTCTTCAGGGACACCCCACCTCCATATCGAGTCCCTGTGAAACATGGGTAATTGCTCTTATACATCATAATTTCAACCAACCCAAGAGCAGTGAGTGAGTTTGCGCGGGCTGCTTTAAAGCCGTCTAAGAAGAGTTTTTGAAACTCTTTGAATCCCTCTGAATTAGTCCCTCCCATAACATCAATATAGTCTTTGGTGAGTTTGAATGGAGCTCGTTCAAAGCTCCATTCATGACCAGGAGCCATACCAAATGCAAAGCCAAAGTCGATATGAATAATGTGTCCTCGAGTATCTATCATAATGTTTCCATTGTGTCGGTCTTTCAGCCCAAGGAGATAAGCTACCAAAGAATAACCTGCCAGGCTTCGAACAAAATTTCTTTGTGCAACCATAAATGATTTCGAGGTCGGAGATCCGTAAACCTGTTCAAAATAAGCTCTCAAGCCGCCAATTTCAGGGTATTGTTCAGACTTCTTCAAGCCATCAATAGATATGGCGTCTACCAAAACCTCAATTAATCCAGTGCTCTTTGAAGTGCTGAGAATACGATAAGTCTTCAGCCAAACAGGCACATTCGACTTGGCAAATACAGATTCGAAATAGTGAATCATTTGCATTACAAATACTTCCTGTCGAAGGTCATCATGGGACTTAGCCATCATTGCCACGATTTCTAAAACAGATGTCTCGTCAGGTCTGCTATCGGATTTTGCCTCGCGCAGCATTCGTGCACTCTTTTCAGCCCAAGATTCCCCCCCGCAGACGATTGCCTTTGCACGATCTAGGCTATCTTTATCAATTCCGTCTGCATGTTCAAACGCTACAACTTTGTCTCCAAAGATAACACTGCCCGTCCCAGCAGAAACAACAGATCTTCCTTCGAGTGAGGGACAATCAGAGTCGTCATCACTTTGAGCTTCAGGGATTTGCTTTTCAATGATAGGGGTGCTGATGATGGGCGTATTTTTCAATGGAGTTGCATTGCGATCGAGGTAGGACATTTTGCGGCGGCTCTCAAACCGGTTGATGCGAGTTGCTAGTTTGGAGGGCAGTTTAACAAAGTTTTCTCTCATAAATTTTTGAAGTTCACGATTACCTTTGCCACTACTTTCTAAACCTCCTGACAAGGTACTCGACTTGAGCTTGGTATCATCCTCCCAGATTGAATCCTTCCTACCGTCAGTTGGGTCCTCCATAGTCAATTCAAATTCATCCTCATTTTCATCTTCATCCAAGTTTGATCCAAGGGCAGAAATAGCAGTGATCTCCTGTCCTTCGTGGTCATCATGGTCATCGCCCTCACCAATGGCTTCTAGCTTTCCAAGCGGTTCTGCATCCGGAACTTGAAATTGCATGTGCAAAAACTCTGCAACATCTAAGTTAGGGTTGTTCGGCCCAATCGCACCGCCAACTCTCTCTCCTCGCTTCGCCACAAAATAATAAATCATTGGGCATCGTTCATTCGTGTTGAAGACACGAGTATCATCTGCCATAACAGAATCTATTCTTCTCCAGATATCTGTGCTTTTACACAACGGAACGTACCCACAAGGTGGTAAATGAACCTTCCGTACCAGTCCAGGTGCTCGTTTTTTTCTCTCTTTTGGCTCGTAGAATCGCAGCACTTCAGCCACATCGCAAACGGAAGCAACAAAGTCACGTTCGTTCTTGAAAAAGTCATAACGTGCTTGCTGAGACGAAGACAACTTATACGGAGAATTCTTGTCTTCTTTCTTCTCCTCGTCACCTTCATCGCTCGAGATAATATGAGGAATCAACGCATTCGCTTCACTCTCGCCTCTGAGCAACTTCATCCAAAGACGCATATCTTCCTCACTCCTAGCCCGAATCACATACTTGTAGTGATGATTTTCTACCTCGAACATGAATGGATATTTTCCTGACTCAGTCTCCCTGACTGTTGCACCCTCTAAGGGCATGGCACGCACTAATCTCCCTCCTCGAGATGGATGAGTATTGTAACAGTAGAGCATTCGCTCTTCGATCTCAAAGTAGCGAGACTTCCAATTCTTGCGTTTGTAAAATGCGGTCCGAACTCGACGCTTATAAAGAAGATAACCTCCGTATTTGCCTATTTGCCTGCCGGAGACAAGGGTAGGCTGACTGGAAGTCACTATAGCCGATGGTGTGTCAGCAGTGGTACTAGACTTCGTCGGAGTTTTCAACGATGCTGGCAACAAATTAGTCTCTTTCACACGCTGCACGAAGTTTTTAAAATTTGCACCATGAGTAGTAATCTGGCGAGCGTTGTTCAGCCTATCCTCCAACTTCATCTGCTCATACTCTGCTCGCGAAATATCTCCCTTTTCATACATTCTTTGAAGTTCAATAGACCGGGGTGATCCGTACACAACGCACCTCTCAATATTGGACAAAAGAGTGATGCACCTTTGATAAAACAGCTGATTATGACTAGGGTTGGGTTTCCCCTCAACAGTTTCCGGTTGATAGTCTTCAATCGCGCCCTCGAGAATCCAAGTGAGCTGTAACGCAAAGTGCTGTGATTGTTGGGCAATAACTAGGGCGAATCGTTCGAGGATAGCTTCGTCCCAGTCGGCTTCAAGATGGATGATCATGTGGGCGATTTGGGGGAGGTAGAATTCGATTCCGTCAAAGACTTGGCGGGAGCCCGAAAACTGTCAGAACAACCATAAATTGGTCATGTGAGTGGATCCTATGATGCCACAAGTCATGAACGTACTAAGAGCGCATCAATCGGACTAATCAACAGAACAACATGCTTACTATAGATCAACAAATCACGCCAACTGACAACGATGAACACGCCTCGCAATAGAAAAATCTGATGTGATCCACATTCCAGGTTGACGTGTATGAAGGCTAGCAGGCATGGATGGATCACAGCGCACTACAGCCGAGTCAACGCAGACAGTATACTTTTCAACGCAGACATAACTATTGTTTCAATATAGTCAAGATTATGCTTCAAAAACGAAATCAATGACGTACACAGCACACAAAACAACTCACAAACCATACACTTCACACAATCACCCACCTTGGCCACAAACTGAGCCATAAACTGCACCACGGCCGGATCGTCCCTAAATTGCCAAATCAACATGGCAACCTTTTCCATGGGAACCTTGCCCTTGTTATCCCGTCCGAATACATCATGCACTAATTGATTTTTGAATTCTTCGTGTTTGGTCATGTTAGATGCTGGACGATGGGAGGGTGAAGGGGGTTCGGCGGCGGGTGGGGCGGATGCCATGGCGGAGAGATACGATTGCTGCGGAGTACGCCGTGCTGCACCTGTTGTGAACGCAATTAACCAGCCCTCGTGTGTTGGTGACCTCTGACCACGTTAACGCAAGAGACCGAGAGAGGCAGTGTCAGGTTCAGGTGTGCCGATAGAATATCAATGGGCCACTGAACTTGTTAAGCGAATTAGACGCTGCTGTTTAACCTCTTGTCGTGTAATAATTGGCCAACAAACAGGGGCAAGTCGTCACTTTTGTTGTCGTTCTATGTCCTTTTCGCCTTAAAAGTGTTGATGCTGAGTTGATGTACAACATAACCGTTCACGCGAACGTCGTTGGCAAGCTCCTTGTAGGTATGTATTGTACTGAGGAAAATATCTATGGTACCGTACCTAATATCATACGGTACAATACTAATCATTTTTTCCTTGTATTGTTTTTTTAACAAAATACCGACGTGAGTTGAAAAACTTAACAATATACCACGTAAGCTCTTGGTAAAAGTGATGCAACACCCCTCCTGCACACGTATATTTTCGTACAATACGAAAGGACCACGGCACAGTCAAAAAAATTTCATCGGTATCTTTTCTTGGTTGATCAGAACAATTCTCGTTTACAGGCTAAACCACACACATCACACTATATTGCACGTACAGATGTTATTATAGTTGAGGTGTGTTAGATCATTATTTATTGTGTATTGTATGTTGACAGATAATATATATGATATTGTGGCATAATATGGTACCATACAATAATAACTATGGTACACCAGTACAGTTTCTCAAAATCCATCTTTCGTTTGAAACCCGTGCTGAACCGAATCATGGATACTATTCCTGAATTGGGATTCTTCGAGTCTCAGCTCTTGAAGGAAGTAAAAGTCAATCTTCAACTTCAATGTGATTCCCATGCCGCGAAGCAACCGACACAACATCAAGCGTCGGGTGATAAATCCAAGGAGACAACCATGTCGGAAAGAGCACCACCAGCCACCACCGGCAGCGGCGTCACGAACAAGCCCACTATCGATTCCAAACGACGGAATTATTACAGTCCCTGCAAATCGGGCGGCGAGAACGGCAGCGGCGGAAGCGCCAACAATGTGGCGTTTTACCCCTCCACAAAAATAAAACTGCTGCATCAACGAACATCTCTCTCTTTGGCCCACTCCGATTGTGGATGGGGCTACTGCGGTGAAACTGCGCTGTACGTGATTGTTGATCCCAAGGAAGATGATGAAGAAAAGAAGACGAGCGATGCTGGCGCAGCTATCGGCAGAGAGGACGGAGTGGAGCTCGGCCTGCATCTGCGAGATGGGTGCTTAGTTGAGTCCGTGGAGGTTTTTGCGGCAGTCCAATGTATTGTTCGTGATAATAAGAAGAATAGAGGAATGGATAGTAACGAGAAAGCAGGGGATTTCGTGGACGCGCAAGATGTGGAAATGGAACCGATCGACAACAACAGAAACGATTTTCGTCGTTCCAAGGCCAAACGGACACCGAAAACAAATTCAGGAAAAGACGAAGACTCTCTGAATGCTGCAGCTAATACATCAACAACTAAAAATACTTTGATAAAACCCCTCCCAAAACATTCGGTATTATTCCACCATCACGATCCATTGAGCATAGTCCTCACACGTCCAGCGAAGTTGCATTCGGTGGAAGAAGATGGAGGAGTCACTTTCGATGGTGCAGAAAATAGGCGTAGTGTAGGCAATTCAACTGCCATAGGAGCCAATAAAGCAGACACACTAAAACGATCGAGAAGATACGAAGCCGACGCCCACGCCTCACGGGGTATTCGTGGTATGACCAATTCGTTACGAGCCGCTAGTATTTCCAGTGCATTAGGTGAATTGCGGGTCAAGCTTGTTCCCAGTCGACAAGTCAAAAGTGATGGTGCAGCAGCTGCTGCTGCTGCTGCTGATGATGGTAGTGACGATGACGAAATCATCTCCGTCAATCATCCAACTTCTCAACAGGAGGCTATGCAATGTTGGAAAAATGATCTCGATGCGAATATTCATAAAGATGACATTGCCTCTGCGGGGGAATCGCCCATGGGATTATTGGAACAAAAAATGGTCAAAGACGTGATTAAATGGAGATGCCAATCGCGAAGAGAGGCGAGGTTGGATCTTATTGCGGATTCTCTTGCGAAAGCGAGTTGCAATGTGTGTGGAGCGCAGAATGAGAAAAAGATACAGAAATGGGCGATTTCTGCAGCCATGAAAATTGTGATTCGTTTTTCGTTAAGGCCTTCGATGGCACCACCATCTGCAATTCCTTTGAATGTGTCATCAGCATCAACTCATTCCCCACAACAACATTCTATCATGAAAAACATCGGAGGACTTACCTTTCTCTCACCGCCACCTGATATCCCGCCTCAAAATCTCCACATTTTACCGGTCTCGCATCGCACTCCTCACGCCTACACAACTTCCGGAACCCACGGTGATCATCAAGGAGTACGATCATGGCTACCCACCCTCGACTCTGCATCGCCTTTCCATCGTTCCTCTCACGAATTGACCGTAATTGTTACAGCTCGTAAAAAAGACGGACTGTGGCCATGTGCTTCCGGAGAAGACTTCGGATGCAATCGATCAGTGGCTCATCCGATATTAGGGGGTAATGAGATGGATATACTTGAAAAGTTAAAGAGTGAATGTTCGGAGGAAGACGAGGTCTACAAAGATGGTATACGTAGGGTGGAAAGGGTATTGAGCAAGGCAGAGGCATGTATTTTGAGAGCGTTGGGGGAGAGACATGTACGGTTTATGAATGACTTTTTCTACGGTGACGATGAGCAGCGAAATCGCGATGAATCAAACGAATATCCAGAAAGGGCGCATCCTGATGGTATTGCTTCTTCATCTGAAGTTATCCCTGATTCCATCCCTTCTTCGGCGTTGGAGCCAACTGATATTGATGTGGATCTGATGGCACAACTTCGTCAGCTTCAACCCACTTACGTCACATCTATATTCTCATCCTTGATTTGGTCTCCTTGCCCATCGCGATCTCTCGGCTTTGCCATAGGACCATTCGCCGTACTCTACGACCCCGAATACTTTCGCCTAGACACCGACGAGGAAGACAACGACGAGGATGAAACTGAAGACGATGATAATTCTCCACTGTCGGTTGCGGAAACGGCGCGAAAACAAGGCGAGGGAATACGGCAGTTGTACTTTGCACCCCTTGACGCTCGTTCTTGGATCCACACTGATGTGAATGATGATTTTATCTTTGGTCCGGAATTTCCGTTGCCGAAATCTTTGCTTCGAGAACGTCCGGAATTCTCGCCTGCTGCCCTTCAGGATCATCGGTTGATAGAGGGTTCTATACTTGCTTCAACGATTGGTGTCCCGAACCGTGCTCTATCTCTCATGCGTGATATCTTAGCGTTGCCTTCCTACCGAACCTCATCTTATACTCAGATTTGGATACCCGATGCTCACATGTCAGGTACTAGCTGCGGAGGGAATATGATTGGATGCCCTGAAGTTGGAGGATGCAACTATTTTCTTGGAGGGGTAAGGCATTTTCCGTCGAAGAAATGTTTTTCGTATCTGCGTCTCAACTTTGATGTGACATCTCGTTTGAGTAGGCAATCATTGATAGTTCACTCCTTCCGCCTCCCGGGATGCGTCTTCCATTTTACAACGAAGGAAAGACTCTTCAATTCATTCAAGCTCGGAATGCTATTCGTGGATGGGTCCGGTCAGCTCTGCCCTTGGGAAGTGACGATGATGTTGGCCAGGGGTATTTGCATGTGTTGGTGGAGACCTTTATCATGAGTTTGTACGAAAGAGGGCATGGAGCATTTGGCGAAGGAGGTGGTAAAGGTTCCTTCTTTTACACGAAGCGATACGCTATTGGCTCTGGTCTAAATAGCCCAAATTTAGACTTTTTGCCTCTGTTGAATATCGAGGAAGATGAGGTCGTGAGTGGTGGTGTTGCTATTGGTAGGTGTTGTCATTTTTATTCGTCGATTGCTGCCATCGCCTCTTCCAACTCTAATATTCTAAACTATGGGCAACAATATTAGAGGAACGTGGAAACGAACACTTGTGGCGTTCCGCAAATAATGGCACAGAGACACACACGTCGTCACTCGATGAGTTTGTTGTAGGACAGCTTCAAGCAAAGGACTTTCTCGAAGCACTTGAACGAGCTGACAAAGCGGTTCCACTCCCTTCAATGGGGTGGCATGGATCGCATCAATCCGTGACATTCTTTTCTAATAATAGTGCGTCATCTACAGCACTAGGATGTGGAGCGTTAGAGCTCGCGCACCCGATGGGTGGTCAGATGTACAGATCGATCAAGACGATTTTGCTTAATAGAGTTTTTGAATCGAGAGCCAGTGTGTCTCATTACACTCGTGTCATACGCGCGGCGTTTACTTCTTCATTTCTGAGGGATTCTGGGATTCATCGTCTCACATTGGATGACCGAAACGAGAACGAAAGGAAGGACATAGACGCTTCCTTGACTATACGTCCTCCGTTTGTCATTTGCGTCGAGGAAATGCTGAAAAAGGAAGGATTAACTCATGGTATCTTTACTCGCGCATTGAGGTGAGTTCGTTTGTTATGTCTATGACTTTCCTTCTTTCTTCTATTATCAGTCAACGTCTGATATGCTGTTTCTACAGAGTCATGTCAGGTCCAATCCATGAAGTATACCTTCGTGGCAGTCTTGTTGACATTGGAAGAGACAACCTCGACAGTCGAGGAGAAAAGAGAATCGTTGCAAGCGAGGGGTTTCCAAATTCTTATGTCCATGGCGCGTCTGGCTTATACTTGAGGGTAGGTGCTCATGTTGAGGCTGCAGACGGCGGTGCTCAAGCAACATCGATGACGCAAAGCGCAGCTGCAGTCAAAGGCATTCACTTGCATGTGGTTGTTGAGCCAGTAATACCTCAAGGCGGAAGTGCGTTTGGTGGGCCAGTTACGATGCGTGTAATTGAAAACGAAGGACAATGTAGAGAGTGAGTTCTTTCTGACATGTCTGGTTGAGATTTTGTTCGCAATTCTTGTCAATCATTTAACTTTCTTTTGTTTAATAAAAGGTTTATCAAAACCATTCCAGAGAACGGAAGCAGGGCTGAATGGGGGCCAATATTTTTGGTAAGATTTTGTGGAAATCATGCACTGAACGATAATACTTTTGTATCTTTCTCATTGTTGATTTGTCATCAATAGCATGCCAGGCCAGTGAGCACCGCGAAACAACAGCAGGCAGCAAGTGGCATTTCAGACCCCAGTTCTGTTCCAGCAAATCCGGAAAGTTCTGGGGTAGGTGGTGGTGCCAGTGGAATCTCTGGAGGACGACATGGCAGTTCTTTCACCAGCGATCAAGTCCACAGGGGCGGCTTCCAAGCACTCGAGCTGATTCGAATAACGAATTCAACTCCTCTTTTGTGGATCCGAGTAGATCCGCACGGTCTTTACAATGGTAGGTTGAGCATATATCAACAAGACGCATGCTTAGCCGAACAACTTTTCCATGACGGTGACGCTTCAGGTCAATTGGAGGCAATTCGAACATTAGCCGAGAGACCACTCAAAATTCAATGTGTGCCAAAACTAAGTAATGTTCACGACGTGCCTATATCCGAGCTTCCTGTGCGCGTTCTTGGTGATTGCCTCAGAGGATCGGTTGCACTTCACTGTGACTTGCCACACAACCCATTGGTACGTTCACATGCTGCATTAGCCATCGCGCAGTGGCAGAACAACAAAGCCCCAGAAACACGTCATGTTGTCGGTGGCAGTTCTTGGCTTGGCCTTGACTTATTGATGCAATACTTCAAAGAGAGGAACTGTCACAACGAAGTTGTGCTGCCGGTCAACTTTAGGCGACTCGTTCTTCATAAGCACATTGTTGGAGGAGCCAGCAGTGATACAACATCCGATGGCGGATACCAATATCTTGACGCTATCCGAGAGAAAGACGAGCGCAGGAGTGCGATTGAATTTGCCGATGAAGTTGAAATAGAAGAAGATGAAGAATACCGAGTGCGTTCTGCTTGCATAACAGCAATAGCTTCTATTCGAGCGAAAGATGGGATGACACCCCCGAGTGTTCTGGACTTTATGGAGGAAGTCCTCGTTTCGGGAGACAAAGCGGCTCAAGGTAGTCTTTTACTTCCTTCAGAGGAAGAACAACTAAAAAAGAAGCAAGATCAAGCACTTGACGACGAACTTGCCAACAGTAGACGAATCATCGGTCCTAATGATGAAGACGTGTCTAACTTACCTTACGTCTCGTTGTCACTTGTTGCCGATGCTTTGCTGGCACTGTGTTACATCCATGTCCGCCCACAGGCCGAATTCGATCCAGCTACTGGTAGGCCTGTCCAAGTGAAAGAAGATCATCCGATCCTTCCGTTGATGGAAACTTGCCGTTCATGGCTTGACTGGGATTTGGAACGGACGAGAATCTGCTCTGAAATGAGGAAAACTAACTTGACTGGGTTTGGTGGTGGATGTCAAACAAATATTGCCCCTTGTGCAATTACAGCTTTGTGTCACCTTGCTTTATTGAAGCAAACCACTAGCATCACACAACACGAAACAAAAGATGCGTATAACGTATTAGGATCGAAAAGGAAGTCTGAACAAATCAGAATCGACGAGCCAACATGCGCCCAGTTCTACGTTGATTTATTTGATAACCATCAAATTCAAGCAGATGTAACTCGGGCAGCAGCGGCACAATCAGCAGTCTGCATTTGCTGTGCTGCCGATCGTATGGAAGCCAGTGTGAAAGAGCCAGTGGGTTTGTTAATGTCACTAGAATTCTTACTGGATCGCATTCTAGGTAAGGGCTAACTTGAATTGTGAAAATAAATAGCATCCGCACTACATCGTTCGCTAAATTGCTCCACTCGTTGCTGCTACAGATCCGAGCACATCGCCAGGGTTGCGCCTAACCCTGGCGTTGCTCATGATGGATGCTTGCACAGGAAAAGTATGTTCATTGCAACGAGTTGGCAGCTTTTGTGGCCAGCGAAGTTTGTCATGTTCGGGATCACGATTCATGTATGGTCCGTTAGGTCCAAGCTGTGGTGGAGATAATGGTAGTGCGTTGCTACTGACTGTTTCCGATTTCACGTATCCAGCAGCCAATGCGGTAAACAATGGTGCTCGTATTGGGCTTAAATTGTTGAAAGATAACTGTAAGGATGGCAAATATTCGAGCCAAGCTGTTGTCAGAGTTGCATCATTTGCATCTCGATTGTGGCGAACGATCAATGGAGAGAAGTGTACACCAAGTCAGCCCTCAAATTCTGATCACAATCCTTCGGAGTCTGTTGGTGTATGTGCTCACGATTCTCATCTTCGCTGCACACTTATATCCTTATGGCAATGGTTGTGGCCTAAGTACTGTTTTCAACTTATGCGGGCTCAATCATGGCATGCCATGGAAGGTACCCCGCAATACAAAGCAATGGGGTTGAATAATGTTCTCAAGGAAACCGTAGAGGAGAGGGAGGCTACCACCAAGGAGGATGAGGTTCTGAAGCCACTTGCTCTCATCGTAGATAATGAAATAGATAGACAGACGTGGAGAGGTGAAATGGCTGCCAAAGCTTACGAGTATTTCAAGAGAGACAACAAAACCAGCCAAGCTGAAATTGGCCAACCCCTACCTGTTATCGAAAAAGATGCTTCATGGAAGCTTGGGGGTTGGGTGGCCAGCACTGCACAACAAAGGCGCGCTCAGAATCTGGATTGGGGTGCTGCAGTATCAAGAATCAATGTTAAGTTGTCGTCAAAAAGTAGTGGCGAAAGTTAGTTCGTAACATTTTAATTTGTTGTTTCTCAAAAATTTGATGTGTAGGAAAGAGGTTAGGACGTGATTGTTTCTCGCTGACCCGCCTCCAATATTTTGGCGGTAAAAATCTGAGGGGGAAAGATCCAAAACGATTATTCATATGAGTATGTATTGATTCCTCCAAACAATTGTACGTTCCGTATGTCTTGTACCATAGTCTACGCGCTACCTATGAGAGCCAAATTATTTTAACCGTGTAGTGTATTGATGCTGCTAGATTACCACACGATAAGTCGTAACATCAGCGTCCTTCGGTTCGTGTTGACGGCTGATCATGACAATGTTAATACGACAAAAGCAAGGACTTACTAGTATTTCGAAATCATTTTTTCCTGTGGACTTCCTTGACTTTTTCTCGGAGGGCTCGTTGAAATCAAGAGAAAAGCAAGAGCATCGGCGCTGTGTGGCAACACCCCCTGATAAAACATCATCATTTGTCATGCTGTCACAAAACTTTTATCAGGCTACCGAGCAATTGCTACTCCCTGTAAGTGTCAATCTCTCCTTTCAACTGGAGGATGCTTCAGTATTTTCGTCCCTTCGCGCCGTCTCGTCGTTGCCCTTATGTATCAAGAGTTGCCGATGATTGGGACCGGCGCGGCTTCTCGTTTGAACGCCCCATAGGCATGCAAACATCTTGTCGATGGCAGTCAAACGTTGCCATCAGTTTTTCCGGATGTCGTCTTGCTCTATTGATTGGTGCGCTTATGCTATTACCAATGTCTCATTCATCGGTCTTAGAGCCGTGATCACATACATTTGGGGCGTCCGTCGCTAGATGGCGCGCATTCTGTGCCATGATGCTGTGTTTTGTTATTTCTACATACGCCTACATACTCGGTTTTACAATTAACGTCAAGTATCATATCCCACTTTGCTCTGCAATCAAGGACCAACCCTCCGCAGGTTAAAACCAAGTCTGTCCCCCAAAGATCGAGCCACTTACTACTACCAGCAACCATGGCCGAAGAAAAAGAACAGCTTGAATACGAAGACGAAGAAGAGGAGCAAGAAGAGGAAGGTGATGACGAGGCCCCAGATGAGGATGATGGTAATGTGTATCTCACTTTTTTCTTGTGATGTTCTCGAGTAATTTCAATTCTCTTACTGTTGCGCCCCTGTTAACCTTGCAGATGAGGAGGAAGATGATGATGATGCTGGCGCAGAGATTGATCTTGGTGATGAAGACAGGTGAGTGATTATCTTAGACCACGTTGACATAGAAATCAAGTTTCTGTAACTAATATATTATCCCCCTTCGCTAACTCAAGCGACGTCAATGATGAAGATCCCGAGGAAGAAGATGATGACGGTGACGATGATGGTAAGCTCGTCACTGTTTGTTGGTTTATGTCCAGCGTTTATCATCCTAATACGTCGTATCGATGTTGTGCCCTCTTGCCAATCGAAAGATGATGGTGAGGACTCAGAAAATACCCCTTTGATCCGCTTTAAAACTGAATACTCTCATGCTTGTATGGCTTCAGATGACGAAGATGCTGGAGATGACGAAGACGACGAAGAGGGCGAGGAAGAGCTTGGAACATCAGGTAAGTTTGGCATATCATGTAGTATCATCTTTGGTTTTGACTCAACAGTACTAACCGCCACTATGTGCAATATGTGACCTGGTCTTGTTGAATAGCTCGTAAGTTTCGTCCCATCATGGCTGGACATTCTTAATGATATCTCCTTTCTCAGGTCATTTTCTTTCTCAGTTGTAGGCCCAGACATTGACGACGAGGAAGACGCTGCAGAGGATTTTGAACCAGATGAGGATGGTAATGACGATGATGATCAGATTGATGATGGTTAGTTTTTTCTAAAGTGTTATCATCTTAACTTATTGATTGAATTCTTATAGATTGTTGTTCTGCCCCACTCAGAAGAAGACGAGGAAGACGACGACGAAGACGAGGAAGGTGATGAACCCCAGCCAAAGAAGCAGAAGACCTAAGGTTCACAAGACATTCACACAGATGAAATTCATTTTCCAAGTCGGAAGAAATGTTAATCTTTTGGTCCCATGACCAGTCATTGTGGCGCGCCTCAAGGAATGTCATAGTCTACATTGTCACGTCTATTCATCAAGTCTCATTCTGATTGTTATTAAATTAGTAATAGTTTTGTGTTCTACGAAATCTCATCCTGACTTTCATGTTTGTCAGTACAAGTTTATGTTGGGTACCAGTTAAACTGATATACTGTCACGTTATCAACATAGCAAATTCTAATACCAAAAAAATAGATACACAGTACTTCAGCTCCATGGCGATTTCCGCTACACATCACCCCTTCCTTGAAAAGCTCCTTTGCAACACTAGGCCCGCCACGATCACCCTTGACGGCATATCCGCTGCGGCCATCCTGCCACTTGGTTCGGTCAGATTCCGGTTATTTTACGCAAAATCACACCATTTCTACCATGAGAATTTTGTTACACACCAACCATCGCGGGCCAGACGGAAATTTGGTGACTGTGAGTTGATTTTTATTGCAATCAACCCCCATCTGTCAATTTAAATATCCACCTGATGGGAATTTCGTTCAGATTCATTCCTTGGGCCTCCTGCATGGTCTTTCATCAGTTTGGGCGAAAAATTCTTTGCCCTGCAAATAACATTAATCACGAACTATTCATGTGAGTGCTCTCTCCTCACACAATAAACTACTCAACAACCAACCCAGTTTGTTGATTATTATATCATACCCATTTGCCATTACAAATAATGAAAATGCATTTGTAAGCCAGCAATGTGTGGGCTTGATAAGATTATTGTGGAATGCAAACATCATCAAGAGTCATTAAAGACAAAACAACAATCAACCATCAGTTAGTTGCCATGTGCTCTGTTTACTCTTCAATATTTGCTAGTTGTTGTGTTGCTCAAAATATAAAATAAAATAAAGTAATAATAACATACTGAAGTCTTCAACCCTTCCTTCGTGTTCTGTTTATTAGACTTCTTGGGGGGATGTACAATCCTTCCAGATTGTTTTTAATGGCTGATGGTTGTGTGTGCATGAGTGAAACAATGGATAACAGAAGCTTGCAACACAGGATATTATGATTGTTATTTGGATGGGTGTGTGGGGATGCTTGGTGATCCTCCCCTGCATCCCAGCATACTCCTCAAGAATAAAAGTTGCCACTCAAATCAACCACTACACCAGACTTTGAATGGTCTGCTTTAGCCTCGGTGGACATCTTCATGAAAGCCTTAAGCTCTTCCTCACTCCTGGTGGTTACCCTTAGACCCTCTATATCAGCTGCAAGATATAGGCCCACATATAGTGAAATAATACCATTTTCAACAGCTGAAAACAACTCCCCTGCAAGCATTCAGACCCAATGCCCCATACAAGATCAATGGAAACAACAAGATCTTTTGACCCAACTGAAGCAATTTTCATTATTCCATTGTTAGGTTGAGATATGTCAGATGTCAGATGACTTGCTTACCTTTTATCATTTTTCTACATAAAAAGTATGTTCTACAGCGGAATGAAAGATCGCCACAACCACAATTCTTTCATCCCCCAATGATTACGACAACAAAAGCTGATGACAGAAAATGCAACAACAGTCAACAACATGAACAGCCTCTGCTGCTGATAACATGAACAGCCGCCACTGCCACTGCCAACAGCATGAACAGCTGCTGCTGCCGATGAGGATGGCAATCAATGTGAACAGCTGCCACCGCCAATGAGGATGACACTTACAACAGCCCACAACAACAACAGCAAACACAGATGATGACAATGTGAACAACAGCTGCTGCCACTGCCAACAACGACAATTACAACAGCCAACGCCAACGAAAGCAAACGCGACAGATGACTCAGCTGCAACAACATGACAACTCAGCTGATGACAGCTACAAAAGCCGATGAAGACAATGTCAACAGCTGCCAATGAAGATGTCAGCCAACAAAGACAACAGCCAACAACAGCTGCCACCAATGATGACAACAGCCACTGCCAACAATAGTCACATTGCGTGCTCTACTACCATGACTACTGCGAAAGAATACTACTATCAAAGTGATGACAACTACATTTGTAATTACTTGAAGGGAGATAATCGGATGTGTCATGTGCATGCCACCACGGCTCCTCCCACTGCAGCCCCTGCAATACTGATGCTGCAGCCACTGCTGTATGTCTCTTTTCCACACTGCCTAATGTCAGCACCATGTACACTTGTGATTGGACTTTTTATAAATATTACATGGTTGATCTTGTCACCAGTAAATGTCAAAATTTGGGTGCACCAAGTTTGCCCATCACATCTGTGCAAATGAATGGGCTAAGGCACGTGGTCTCCCATAGATTGATTTGATTGCAATTTTGACAACTTTTTTCTACTTCACTGATTGATGCAAAAGAATAACTGGTTGATGCAAAAGGATCAATGACTGTCTCAGCTGTAGAGAAGAAAATAAGGGGTAAGTCAGCTATTGTCAGTACTGCAAACCAATTGAATGCTAAAAAAGTGCAAAGCGGAAGGTAACCAAAAAGGAGATATCATGGGTGCAGCATCAGGTGTAACACAGATGAAAGCCGGAGTCCAAGTATTCTCAACCAA